>PVIY010018301.1:0-47823 GCA_004026745.1 Myrmecophaga tridactyla | reverse complement strand
TTTTATGTTAAAGACATATAAATTTTATCCAACAATTTTTTGGCATCAAGTGAGTTAAACACTTGACTTTTTCCTTTACTATGCAAATATGATTAATTGTATTGATTGATTAGTTTTTTAAATAATAAATATTGAATGGTTCTTTCAAGATTATTCTATTGATAGTCATGAGTCACTTGTCCTATAATTTTCTTTTTTGTATTGTTTTTGTCTGATTTTGTAATCAGAGTTAGGCTAGTTTTATAACATTTGTTAAGGGTTGATGTAGTCTTCTGTACTGAGAAATAACTTGTTTGAGATTAAAAATTTTTATTCATCAATAATTGGTGACAAACTAAACCAGAAGGAAAGATAGATGATAAAGACTGAGATGGTATAATCTAGGAATGCCTAGGGTGTACAATGATAGTGACTAAATGTACAAATTAAAAGATGTTTTTGCATGAGGAAGAACAAAAGAATATCAATATTGCAGGGTGTTGAAAATTGATAGTAATTTATATTTTAAAACTTTAACTTATGTGTGAGAATAGGGAAAAATGTTTATTTGGTACAAAATTTATATTTTGACTAGTGCATTTCCTAATATAACTTATATGGACAGTTTAATTGAACACCATAAGTACATGGAACCTTGAATAGGTTTTGTAGGTTTGTCCTGATAAATCCCAGAGTGATCTGAACAGTGAATAAAAAAATATTTGCAAAGTTTCCTTGGGGGAATGGTGAGAAAGGGAGAAAACTCAACTTTCCCATTTAGAGAATCCATGATATTCTTGCAAGCAGAAAAAATAATAATAATAATTAGTGACAGACAGATTTCTCTTTCTCTTGATCAAGCTGCTAGCTTTACCATCCCTACCTACTCCCTCTCCTGTCCTGACTACATGGAAACAAATCTTGCAGCTGTGGGACTGCAGGGAAAAAGAAAAAAGACCACTTCAGATGCTAACCATACTAAATATCAATCTCACCTCACTACACATCTCTCTCCTTTCCCTCTCACCCCAGCCCTTATGCTACCCAGAACCAGACAGACACTGAACCAGGCAGCTCCTTATGGCCTTCCTCTTCTCTACTGGCCCTTACAGACCCGGTGAAGTGTAATTACTGCCAAGGAAAGCATTCTGAACTGAAGAATTCAGCAGACCGCCCATCGCAGCAATCAATCCCCCTGACCATCTTCCAGAGCTCTTCCCCCACCCACTCCCACCCTTAAAAGGCTTGCTGTTCTCTGTTTTGTTCTATGCTCTCTCCCCTACTGCAGCAGCCCCTGAATGAATCATCCTTGCTAGTATAATATTGTATGGTGCCATTTTTTTCTTTGACACTGGTAATATTCAATAGGAAAGCTGGTCATGGATTTGTATTTAGGGAATCAACTTTTAAGCTGCGGTTATAAGGGCAAATACAAATTTAATAACTAACAACAAATGGCTTAATTCTCCTTGTTGAACATAATGAAAACTGTTTGCTCCTCCCTCCCTTCTCTAGTCACATTTATTCTAGAAAACTGTAATTGTAACCGTTCTCTTTTTAAATGTATGTCAGTTTAAATGTATGTCAGTTTAAATGTATGTAAACGGTTGAATAAACTTCTTGCAAATTTCATCACTCAAGAAGTTCTCCTCAAAGAAGAAAATCATTAAGTTGAAATGCAATCAAAGAATTATCCCCTACCTCCCAGTTTCCTGGGCAGAAATTAAAGTAACTTCCCAGAGGCTCTGACTTCAAATTGTAATCTTAACTCTGAAATATCTTGAGAATGTGTCTGTAATGGGTCTATTCTCTTAGCACATAAAAAGAGGAAGCTCTCTTTTTGTCTTTGTAATCACTTCGCAGATTGCTTGTGGTGCTTCACAATTTGGTTTAACGTTTATTCAATGATAAAATTATTCTTCTAGAAAGAATGAGAATCTCTACCATCCTAGAGAGGTTTTTCTGTGTTGGGAGATTTTGATTTTACCTATATTTCCCCAACATTACTCAAATTTTAACCATTATAAGACTATTTAGGTATTAAAAGAGATTTTGTAGCTGGAGACCCAGGTTTGATTCCTGGTGCCTGCCCATGAAAAAAAAAAAAAAAAAAGAGAGCGAGAGAGAGAGATATTGTAAATTCTATTTCTCAAAGAATTTAAATTTAAATTCTCTAATGTAATGGCATAAATCTGCTTAAGATAACTTTTCATCTTTTTGCCTCTGTAGTATGAGCAATTATGTTCTTTTTTATAATCTTGTTATAGGGTATTTGCACTTCCTTTATTCTTTCCCCTGATAACAGATTTTTCCATTTTTTATGCTGTTAAAGAATCTACTTTTTGCTTGGTTAATCTTCTACAGTTTATGCTGACTCTCTTGTTTATAATATATCCTTAGTTTTATTTTGCTATTCTTTACCCAACATTCTGAGATGGATGTTTAATTGATTTATTTTTATTCTTTTTCCTTTTAAAATATGTGCCTTAAATGCCATAAATTTCCCTAAAACAACTTATACAACTATAAACCATAGATTAGATCTTCATTATCATACAGCTAAAATTATTTCTATCATTATTTCTTTTTCAATCCATGAGTTATTGAAAAATTTATTTCTTGTGACTAATGATTTTGAAACTATGAGAATATACTGAAAATTCCTGGATTGTACACTTTAAAATGGTTAATTTTAAGGAATAGAATTAAATCTCAATAAAGCTCATATTTTTGCAGCACTTCATTGTTTCGTATTTTGTTCAACAGCCAAAATATCTTTTTTTTTCATTTTATCATATGGGGTGAGGTAGCAGATAATAGACTTTTTCCCTAGTGTTAACTGTGACCTAAATAAAATGTCCATGTGTCATAGTTAAATTCATGTGTCAGCATGGCCCCATGATGGTATCTGGTTTTTCAAATTTTTAAATTTTCTTTTTAAAATACCAAAAAAACACCAAACAAACACATTCTTATTTTGATCATTCCATTTTACATATATAATCAGTAATTCACAATATCATCACATAGTTGCATATTCATTATCATGATCATTTCTTGGAACTTTTGCATCTATTCAGAAAAAGAAATAAAATGAAAACAGAAAAAAACTTATACATACCATACCCCTTACCCCTCCCTTGCATTGAGCACTAGCATTTCAAACTAAATCTATTTTAACATTTGTTCCCCCTATTATTTATTTTTATTCCATATGTTCTACTCATCTGTTGACAAGGTAGATAAAAGGAGCATCAGATACAAGGTTTTCACAATCACACAGTCACATTGTGAAAGCTATATCATTATACAGTCATCTTCAAGAAACATGGCTACTGGAACACAGCTCTACATTTTCAGGCAGTTCCCTCCAGCCTCTCCATTACATCTTGAATAACAAGGTGATATCTACTTAATGCATAATAATAAACTCCAGGATAACCTCTCGACTCTGTTTGGAATCTGTCAGCTATTGACACTTTGTCTCATTTCACTCTTTCCCCTTTTGGTCGAGAAGGTTTCCTCAATCCTTTGATGCTGAGTCTCAGCTCATTCTAGGATTTCTGTCCCACATCACCAGGAAGGTCCACACCCCTGGGAGTCATGTCCCACATAGATGGGGAGGGTGGTGAGTTTGCTTGTTGTGTTGGCTGGAGAGAGAGGCCACATCTGAGCAACAAAGGAGGCTCTCTTGGGGGTGACTCTTAGGTCTAATTTTAAGTAGGCTTGACCTATCCTTTGTGGGGATAAGTTCATATGAACAAACCCCAAGACTGGGGCTTTGGTTGTCCCCACTGCTTGTGAGAATATCAAGAATTTAACTTGGGGAAGTTGAATTTTCTCCCTTTCTCACCAT
Organism: Myrmecophaga tridactyla; assembly: GCA_004026745.1. Taxonomy (NCBI): domain Eukaryota; kingdom Metazoa; phylum Chordata; class Mammalia; order Pilosa; family Myrmecophagidae; genus Myrmecophaga; species Myrmecophaga tridactyla. Next base: position 43,988 of record PVIY010018301.1, on the reverse strand, counting down.
TCCCCAAAGGGGACTTTGCAAATACTTTTTTATTCATTGTTCAAATCACTCTGGGATTTATCGGGGCCTCACTCTGGACAAACCCACAAAATCTCATGTCCTACTCAAGGTTCCATGTACTTATGGTGTTCAATTAAACTGTCTACATAAGTTATATTAGGAAATGTACTAGTTAAAATATAAATTTTGTACCAAATAAACATTTTTTGCTTTAGTCTTGGTGTCTGGTTTTTTGATTAAGCAATTGGTGGCCTGGTTGTTGCTGTAAGGACATTTTGTGGACTTAAATCATCAGTGAGTTGATTGCATCCGTTGTGCCCTTATGCTTGGACCCCCTCCTAGAAACTTGTAACATACCTGCTTTAGCCAAGGACAAATGTCCGGAAAGTAAGCAATCTCCCTGGAGGGAAAGAACGTCACTATGGTTGTGAAAAATGGCTTTGGGTTTATCTTAGCCTTAAACGCTAACTTTAGTAAAACATCAGGTCTTAGGCCCCTTTAATAATTATACTAGAGACCTGATGTCCTGATATTATATGGAATGTCTTTGTTCTGAAATCATACATTGCTTGTGCATTTCTGTTCCCTTCACTGTTTGCTAATGTCCAGAGGTCCATCACTGGAGAACTTCTCCTGTTCATAAGTCCCAATAAATGCATGTTGGCTTCTGTGCCTGATGTGTTATTCAGCCTTGCAGCCACACACTCCTGGGCTCTGCATAAGCTCACCCTGGGCCTGAAAATTAGACACCACCAGCAGCAATAAGCATGGGTCTGGGGAAGAGAGAATTCATGGGGTATATTCCAAATTGTCCTATATCATCCATGTAGGGAGGAGTGGCTGCCCTCCTGGACAAGTTGGGACAAGTTGGGACCACTGAGAGAATATGGGGATGTACTGAAAACTCCTATGGGGTTGCTAACTGTTTTGCAACAGATAGCAGGACAACTAAATATTAGTAAAGGAAAAGAGAACACCAAGTAGCAGCAGCCACAGCCTGGGTCTTTCTTATGAGCCTTATGTATACCCACAGAGGTAGAGCAGGTGGCAAGAACAACAGCTCACTCTAGAGGAAGAGGTAAAATTAAAAGAGGGACACATGCCTCACTCAGGCAGACATGAAATCTTAACCAAGTATATGCATCATGTGGATGATTAATTAGAAATGTTATCCTGTAGATATGCTAAAACCCATGGTAGAAAATTATCCCAAGTTCAAATCCAGAGAATACTAGCTAATCCGGGTTGGGACCAAAAATCTTGGGACCCCATAGATTCTTCATCTGATGATGAAGAGAAAGAAAAGGAAGGGGTGTGGGAAGTAGAGGAAGAGGAGACCCTGGCAAGTATGCTCAGTGCTCCAGCAAAAAATAAAAGCAGTACAGGAACAATCTGCTGGAGTGACCCTCAGAATTTATAGCCTCCTACACAGAAACTCCATGTTACCATGAGAGACTATACTGTGGCAGAATTAGGTGACTTTGAACAGTGTCATAGGCAGAAAGTCCGGGAGTTATTACCTAATTGACTTTTACAATTATGGGGAATAGGAGCTAAGGGCACATTAACTGGGACGGAAATGAGTAAGTTAACCACACCCACCCCATGCCAGTGCCTGTATGTCACCCTAAATCAGGTAGAAATGGTATCTTTGTTAGTCTGGCTAACAGCCACCTGCAAGGCATCCTGGCCCAATGATGGAGATATTCCACTTTACTCCCCATTGGCAATCTTTGAAAGAACTGCAAGATTTGCAGGGTCTTAGGATGAAACATGCAATATATTCTGCAAATTTGCAGGCCCCAACAATGAAACTTTTGCAGCAGGGCTGAAAGACACTGTTCTAGTTTGCTAATTGGCAGAATGCAATATACCAGAAATGGAATGGCTTTTAAAAAGGGGAATTTAATAAGTTACAAGTTTACAGTTCTAAGGCCATGAAAATGTCCCAGTTAAAGCAAGTCTATAGAAATGTCCAATCTAAGGCATCGAGGGAAAAATACCTTGATTCAAGAAGGCCAATGAAGTTCAGGATTTCTCTCTCAAGTTTGCACATGGTGAACATGGTCAGGGTTTTTCTTTCATCTGAAAAGGCACATGGCAAACATGGTGGCATCTGTTGACTTTCTCTCCAGGCTTGTTTCATGAAGCTCTCCAGGCAGTATTTTCCTTCTTCATCTCCAAAGGTCACTAGCTGGTGGACTCTCCTTCTCATGGCTATGTCATTCTGAATTGAGAACTGCCTAAGCTAGACCTCAGAGAACCCAAGAGGCTGTGAAACAGAGGAGTAGGATCCATGGGAAAATCTCCCTGAAAGCATGATGGTCTCAATTTGTTCTCACATAAACAAATGTGGGCTGATCTAACTGCTGTGGGGACGAAACTGGAAACTATAGATAAACAACTGAGGGGAGGAGTCAAGAAACCCAGATACAAACAATAACCACGGACCTCAGGGATCAGAGGCCACACGCAGAATTAGCTATTTACTGGTCCCCTAACAGAGAGTGTTAGTACTAGTGGGCACAGGAGCTGAATGTAATCCAATTTATGGAAATATAACCCAATTTAACAGACCTGTGCTAGCCATAGATGGCTACGGTGGAAAGATAGTGAGAGCTAAATGACAATATGATCTTGAAAATTGGGTGATTCTCTCCCTGGGAATACACGGTATTTATTTCTCCTATACCTGAATATATATTACGAATTGATCTTCTCTTAAATTCCACATTACAAACTACAATAAGAGAACTCTGTCTCTGGTGTAGAGTAGTGAAAGTGGTCTTAATGGGGCAGGTATTGGTACCCTGCATAAGTACTTTAGTGACATAAGTGTCACTAAACAATATAAACTTCCAGGGGAATAGCATGAGATTTTTGTAACCATTAAGTAAAGAGGAGGAGTGGGAATATTATCACCAACCCATAGCCCCTTTAAAAGCCCTTGTGGCCAGCATGGAAACTTGGAACATGACAGTATATTACCACAAATTAAATAAAGTAGTACTACTTTTATATGCAGTGGTTCCAAACATTGCTTTTTTTTTTTCTTTTCTCCTTTTTTTTTGACATGGGCAGGTACTAGGAATCGAACCCAGACCTCCAGCATGGCAGGCGAGAATTCTGCCATTAAGCCACTGTCACACCACCCCAAACATTGCATTTTACTACAAGAAACTAGCACTTTCAATGTTGTCATTATCATTTTAGTTTAGATTTAGCTAATGCTTTCTTCAGTATTCCTAGATAAAGCCAGGCAACCTGCTTGGCCTTCACCTGGGAAGGATGACAAAGGACTTTCAATGCTACTTACACAGCCTTATCATTTGCTGTGGCCTAGTGGCAAAAGACTTGGCCAGTTGGGGGAAACCCATATTTATTACTTTATTACATTAGATTGATGATATTATGTTAACCAGTGATTCTCTTTCAGAATTAAAAGGTGTCATAAATATTAATATCTCATCTTGAGAACCAGGGATAGGCAACTAATTGTGACAAGCTACAAGGCCTTGGCTGCTTTGTCAAATTCTTGGATGCTAAATGGTCAGAAATGACAAAATTATTCCTTCTGCAGTAATTGATAAGGTACAGTGTTTTCCTATGCCACATTAGCCAAAGCAATTAATGGCTTTTCTAGGACTACTAGGATATTGGAGACCATTTTCCCCCCATTTTACTCAAATAAAACCATTGTATATGCTAAGAAGAAAAGGTCATCCTTGGGAATGGGATGACCCCCAGCAGGCTGCTTTTGAAAAAGCAAAAAGGGCATTAGCACAGATGCAAATACTGGGTGGGGGGGAGGGAATGCAGATCTTAATTTACACTGTGAATTGGAAGTGGCAGCACTGACATTGGCTTTGGGTGGGGTCAGTTGCAGAGGCTACACTCTAAATGAGCACACCTAGGATTCTGGTCATAGTCATGGAAAGGGGCAGAATTCAGGCATAACTCCTTAGAAAAGCAATTGTGTGTTGTATATAATACCGTATTGCAAGTGGAACTTCTGATACAGAAATGTCCTGTCACCCTGAGGACTGCCCTCTCTATACAAGGATGGATTGTAGACACACCCAGTAAGCCACACTCTGGCAGTGCACAATCAAGTAACTTAACAGAGTGGAAAGTTTAGTTGTGGCAATGCAGTGTTTTCAACGCTAGCCCTCTTAGTGCTGAGATGCACAAAATTTTAGGACCAGTGTCATATGTAGAAGATTCAACAGCTAAAATTATCACACCTGAAAGAGCTGTTGAAATACCCATTATAGAGGGCACAGGAACAGTTCCAGAATTTGCTTGGTACACTAATGGATCAGCTATTGGGCAGCCTCCCACATGGACAGCTGTGGTGGTACAACCCAGTACTGACACCATATGGTGTGAGACTGGTGCTATGCAAAGCAGTCAATGGGCTGAGTTAAGAGCCATATGGATGGTAGTAGTGCATGAACCAGGAGATGAGCTGTCTGTATTGACAGCTGAGCTGATTACAAAGTCCTCATGGCCTGAATGGCAACCTGGAAACAAGAACAACAGACAGTCTTAGTTTGCCCCTGCAAATGCAGGAGTCCCTGTCATGCTCCCTAAGATGACCATGCTAATTGCCCCACCAGATGGGATACGTCTTCCAATCAAAAGCTCCAGTGACCCTGTCCCCCTTCTCCTCCAGAAGGGGTAAAGAATGCATTCACCACGGTAGACACTGCCACAGGACTTCTGCTGGCCTTTCTGGTGAGGAAAGTGCATCAGTAAGCTACCATGTGCAGTCTATAAAGGGTAAGCACCCTCCATGGAAAACCTACACAAAAAGACAGTGATCGTGGAACCTGTTTCATTGGACAAATGACTGAAGCATGGTCTATACAGACTCTGACACAGTAATGTGGACTTTTCATCCACCTTATAACCCCACAGGTGCAGGATTTATAGAAAGAATGAATAGCTTCTTAGAGGAACAGCTGAAAAATGATAATAAATCCCTACAACAATGGACTGAAGGGCTTTATCAAGTCTAGACTCTACACCAAGAGCTGGACTCCCAATGCCTACTAAAATGCTAATGGCAGGACCAATGTAAGTGCTGAGAATATAAATTAAAGGGCCAGCTACTTCACAGCCTAAAGGGGGGAATCCTCATTTATTGTTGCCTTTGCCTCAGACCACACATATGAGGGAAAGTGGGGCCCTCTGATTTGGGTACTGGCCTATGCAGCCACACTGGGTAGGAATCTTAAGCCCATGGGGAATAGGAGTCACTCCAAACATTGCAATATGGCCACAATTTATACAAAAACTTGCCTCTTAAAAATTTGTTTTTACTAATCCAGGTCCTCCTATTCCCACAAAAACCTTATGTATAACTATGTGGACACTTCTTATAACGAGACTAATGATTGATGTCACAACGGAGGACTCTCAAGATTGACAAGGGGAGAATATCTTGTATTTAAAATCACCCCACAATATCTGTCTGCCTGGTACCTTGCTGTCTACCCATGGAACTCTTGCATGTATATTATTATGTCAACAAGATTTACCCCTTATTGTTCCCCATAAACATCTTTCTTTTCACTCACAGTGCCCTAGCAAACACCTTTCTATAGTGTGCTTCAGCTGTAACCCATGCTCCCTATCAAACCCAATGTTGGGTTTTCAAGAACTTGCCATCTTCAGATGCTACCAGACTTCCCTGGACCATAGCTCCTGCTAACTGACCACCTGGAACACCTTGCCGATGTGGCAGAATTCAACACACCAACAAACTTGGAGTGAGACTTTCTCTTTTAAGACTGAAATCCATTTGCCATCTTATAATAAGACTTGGGCTTATATCTTTTCACGTAAATAAGCCCTGGGCTGTATTAGGGTAGGCTGTACATGATGGAATTGGATGGCTGACATCAGAAGCAGTAACCTTAGTCTATATTGCCCCTATCTTCAAGGAACATCTTAATGGGAACTGAGAAATGGGTGGTTACTCTCACAAGAGTGTACCTTTATCATTAAGCAATGAAATGATAGCTTTTTTCTAATGGCAAAGTGCCTCCAACAAACAGGGAGCATATCCCCTCCCCCCCAATAGGGTGGCTATGGACCTGTGGGCAATATAGATGGCCCTATTTACCTTACAATTGGACAGGACACTGTACATAGGGGCAGCTGTATGTTCCTGCTACAGCATATGATTCTTTACCACAGTCTTCTAGCAATTGGTAAATATCAGGTGAAGAATACCCCATGGTGGTTTTATCCTTTAGTTATTCTCACCCCAAGAGGAACTGCAATGGTTACCAAAAAAAGCATATAACAGCCTTAGCCAAACACACAGCTCATGTGCTTAATGAATTTAAATTATCAATATCGTTGTTAAATGATGAGACCACCCAATTATGGAAAGTAGTCTTGCAAAATAGAATGGCTTTAGGCATTTTAACTGTGGCACAAGGTGGAAACTTTACCTTTATAAACATACAATGTTGTGTATATATTCCTCATCACTCACATAATATTTTACAAGCTTTAAATTACATGCAAGAACACATATACAATATTGGTCAATTGTCTACTGGCCCCCTTTCTACTTGGTTTATTTCCCTTACTCAGTCTTGGAGGCATTTTTACAGGATTATCTTCCTTATGTGTTGGCTTATTACTATTCTGTTATTTTTTATATTCTTGTTGTGGTCTATGGATGCAATTTCTTTCCTAGAGTCAATGCAGCCTGTTATGGGGGGATGGAATAGTGACTCAGGGCCTGGGCACCCTCCTAAATGGCCCATAATAAACCTGCTTTATCCAAGGATAATGGTTGGAAAAGCAAACAATCTCCCCAGAGGGGGAAGAATATAGGATTATGGACCATGGGCATTGATTGCATTTTAGTCTTAAATACTAACTTTAGCAAAACATTAGGTTTCAGGCCCTTTTAATGATTATCCTAGAGACCCAATGTCTTCATACCATATGGAACGTATTTGTTCTAAAATCATATATTACTCCTTGTACTCCCCATCTCTTGCAGCGTGCTAAAGGACTGAACAGTGCTACTGGGGAACGTCTCCTGCTTATAAGTTCCAACAAACCCACGTCCACTTCTGTGGCTGGTGTGTTTTTTTATCTCACAGCAGCACCAGCCCATGCTTCACACAAACTCAGTCTCAGTCAGAACACCAGTCACTGACATTTAATCATCATAGATAAGATGTGCCCAAATATGAAAACCATTTACAGGAATGGAATTCTTTTCATACAGTTTCAACAATGAGGACCTATGGTGATAACTAATTAATCATGTGATTAATTGGCATGTAGAAGCATAAAAATTCCAGCAGAAATCTGACCTGCATCAAAGTAATATAGACTTTGGTCTTGTTACCAGCTCCTGGGCAACTGCCCCTTGGATTGAGAAGGCTGATTGATTTTGAGGAAGAACCCAGAAATGCATGAGCAAGATGTATTGTGAAATTACATCCAAAATTCCTACTAAGGCCTACAGTCATTTTCCATGGAGACTGGGCACTTAAAAATAGCCAAAATGTTATGGATACTACATATTGACTCTGATCCAATACCAAAGTCTGTATTCAGAATGAGGTCATATGATGGCCTTGTAAAAGATGCAATCTTGGCCTAATTCTATGTCACAGCCAGTCTAGAAGGTTCAGGGACACATTCTGTAGAATTTTCTTTTTCCTTCTTTCCAATTTTGAATATATAGTAGTAATAAATATTCTGATAATGAGCAGAATTCCCAAATTGGTTCTTTGACTTCTGGAGTGATGGCCATTGTGGTAGGGTCACAAGGTAGCTCCAGAAATTGCTCCTCTAACACCAAAGCAGGTACACCTGAATAATACTGTATCTCTGGGGTCCTGTAAGAGATCAATGCCTATCAGGTGATCCTAATCACTAAAGGTGTCTAGATAGTGATTCCTACCACATCCCATTTATTCAACTGCTTTAATAATACAAAAGCCAGCTTGTTATGGATTGTCTAAGCTTAATCAGAGTGTCAAAAATCACAGCTATTCTTCTGGATGTAATGTTTACCTGAGAAAATCAACACAGCTCTTGGAATCCAACAAACAGTTATTGACCAAATATACATTTTCTTCTCAATATCTAGCAATAAAGATAGCCAGATGCAGTTCATTTTGTCCCTTGACAAGGACAGCAAAACCACCTTCACTGTCTTACCACACAGCTGAGACACCTCTCCTGTTCTCAGTTACAATATGGTGAGAATTTGACTGCTTTAATATCCTATAGGATAGTGTATTGGACCTTTTTTTAAGGACTTCATGCTATTAGGACCTGTAAACAGAAAGTGGACAGCACCTTAGATTCCTCTTTAAGATGTATACATGCTAGAAAGTGGGAAATCCAACAGAACATGTGGACATAAAACATCAGAAATGTTCTTAGTGTCTAGTGGTCTGGCGTATGTTAGGGTAAACCACCTAACTAGGGAAACCATCATCTAAATGAAGTTATTTTAGAGAATGAAAGGAGAGGCTGTTAATAATTATGCCAAAACAAAAGAAAGATGTCAAGTCAGGACATGTTCATTTTACCTTTGTACCACCCTTGCTCAAAAACAAACAGAAAAGGTGAATACAATAGCCTCTTTTTTTACAAATCTGAAGCCAGATGCTCCTAATTAGATTATAATCTGCCAACCAATTTTGTGTACCATGTGAGGCTGGTAGTTTTGAATGGGGGACATAGGGAGATACTGGAATAAAAGAAGGTTCCACAATGGTCCAGGCTGCAGTACACGGTAACTTGCCACTTGAATATTATGACCAGGGTGGCCATATTTTCAATTTTTATAGGACAGTCCTGCTTTATGTCTAATTTTCAATAAAGCCCCCTTTTGGTCTCTCCAGAGACTAGTTCAGCTAATAAATTATATGACCACACTGATTACGCCTTAAAAGATTCAAGGCACATTCTACATCATCTACTGATGAGAATTCTATCTGAAGCCACTGGTAAACCCCAATGGGAAAATCGCAGCTCATGCTTACAGTCACCCTCCACTGAAGAAAAGGAGCTGCTAGCTTGGTCTTGGCCTGTGGTCAGACTGAAATCGGCCATGGGCCACTCATAACTAGACAACATGAGCTGCCGATCAAGAAATGAGTAATATCTGATCTTCCAAAATCATGTCTCACATTAATTTTTTAATTAATTAAAAAAGTGTTCCATTTCTATAAATAAATTTTATGTAGAAGACCAGTCCTGAGCAGGAATAAGGCAACACATAATCGATTTGGATATGATGTGCCAATCAATTTGTCAGACACAAATAAATTACATGTGCCAATAGCGCAAGCTCCTATGAAATCTGCTCCTGTAAACCTGTCACCTCTCCCTAGTTCACAACTGTAGGAAATGTCCTATGGAAAGTTTTCCATTACAAGTTAACATAGGAGTAAATGATCCAAACTTGGTACAGTCAAGTCTCCACAGAGGTGGACAGTTCCTGCATTACTCCCCCACTCCGGAGTACCCTTGAAGGACAGTGGTGAAGGGAAGTCCTCCAGGCCATTGCAGAATCAGACAGCATGCTGTGTTTCCCATGTCTCATTGAGGAAGAAATAGCATGCAGCCATACCTACAATGAGCCATTGGCAGCGATTGACTCGTTGGTCATCTGATCAGGGACATGAAACAAAGAAATCTGAAAATTTCATAGTAAAGAGGTCTAGAAGAGAAGTTTGCAGAAGAACTTCTGAGAATGGACAAAGAATTAGAAGATGTCTACATCCCCACCAGAAAGAATCCAACGCAGAGGAGGCTTTGGATAACCAGGTTAGTAAAACGAATCTCAATTTATTTACCCAACAACCCCAGTGCTTGTGTGACAGAAAGAACCAAGTAACTACCAACCCCTAATGTTGTTCATGTCTTTATCCCAGAATTTGTGAATAGCTTATCTGACAGAGAAAAAACAACTTTGCATATATATGTGATTTAAGTTCAATTAAGGATCTTGAGATGGGGAAGTCATCCTGTTATATCTGGGTGAGCCCAGGGCAATTACAAGCATCCTTACATGAGGAGGTATGGCAGCAGAGAGGAATGAAAATGCTATCATGCTGGCTTTATAGATGGAAGGGACCCCAGCCAAAGAATGCAGGCAGCCTCTGAAAACTGGAAAAAGCAAGGAAGCAGATTGTGCCTGAGCCTTTAGAAAGAAAATAGCCCTGCAGATCATTTTAGATTTCTGATCTCCAGAACTGTAAGACAATAAATTTGTGTTGTTATAAAGCACTAAATTGGTGGTGATTTGTTAAACTGCAATAGGAAATAAATGTAGTTTGTTCAAAATACCCAAGTACAGAGTTACCTTGGCTGTAGGATGGAAGCTGTTCATGGTGTTTCAGGCAGCTTATTGCTGCAATAATGGTGTATTAAAAGCTACAGCCAAAACTCAATGCTTTATAACAACAAGTTATTTCCTACTCACTAGTCTTTGGGTCAAATGTAATGGCTCTGCTTCAAGCTTGGGTCTAAATTGGCTTCTCCATTTCTCTCCAGAACCCAGGCTAAGGGGCAGTAGACACTTTCTCTTCTCATGGTGATCACAGAAGCACAACAGGGAAGTAAACCATTCGAGCAAGGGAGTTGGTGAGGAGTGAAGAGCAATCACCCATCTACCACACATGAGACTAACAACAGGAACTTCCCGCACCAAAACTGGTCCAGATGCTGACACTGCCAAGTGTCCAGCCTGCCAACATCACAGGCCCACACCAAGCTCCTCACTTGACAAGATTCCAGCCACCTGCTTGCAGGCTGGTTATTTGTAACCCCTTCCATCATGGAGGGGCATTGAATTGTCCTAAGTGAATAGATACATATTCAAGCACAGATTTCACTTCTGTGGCTGAAGTACTTCTGAGGACTTATAAAAATTCCTTTTTTATCACCATGATGGTCACCTCTAACTTGGGAACAAATTTTATGTGAAAAGAAGTATATCGTTGGGTTTACCCCTTGCAATTTATTTGTTTTCCCAAGTGCATCATCACCCAGCTGGCCTAAGAGAGAGGCAGAAAGTCCTACCAGAGGCTCCTAAGCAGTGTTTTCTAGAAGACAATATAGCCATGTAATCATGCCCATGTTTTATGTCCTGATATGTAGGGTTTGATAATAGGAATAACCCCTCTCACCCAGTAACCTATACAAAGAATTTCTGGTGTTTTTGTCCCTACAACTTGCACTGCTTGTTTGCAGGTGCCAGAAAATAGTATGAAGCTGCCCAGGGATACTTTGTTCCCCTCATTCCACTGAACCAACAGTCAGAGAAGGGAGTCACCACACTAACATGGATAAGACAGAAATTGGATTGTTGTTCTCACTATTCTAGTGACTGTGAGTTGGTTTTAACTAGCATTTCCTTTAAAATATAGGAGAATGAACAAATTTCAATAAATGTATTGACTACAGATATCTATTGTAAAGTATCTGTTCATGTTTCCTGCCCATTATTGGGTGTTTTGTGTTACAGACTGATGGGTAGATTCTTTCTATATTTTGGCTATACATCCAAAATATACAGTTCAAAATATGAGTTCTTTGTAGTTATGTGTGTTGCAAAATGTCTTCTTTCAGTCTGTGGCTTGCATTTCTCTCTCTTAATGGAGTCTTAAGATGAATGGAAATTTAAATTTTAAGGTAGTCAAAATTATTAGTCTTCTCCTTTGTGATTAGTGCATTTTGTGTCCTGTTTAAGAATTTTTTCCTCCCCAATGATTATGAAGACATTCTCCTATATAATCTTCTATGCACTTTATTGTTTTTCCTTTCACATTTAGATCCCCATCCAAGTGGAATTATTTTTATATAAAGTTACAAAATTCATTTTTTCCATATAAATATCTAAATTTCCCAACATTATTGATTGAAAGACCACACACACACACCCCTTCTCTGCAGTGCCACTTTCATCATAAATCAAGTGTTCCTATATACATTACTTTATCTTTGGGTTCTTTATTTGTTGGGAAAAAAACACACTGTTATAAATATTGTAGCTTTATAATTTATGATGAGTATTAATATCTTATACAGCAACTCCTCCATCTTATTCTTCTGCTTAAGTGTGTTGGCTATTCTTGGCCCTTTTTAAATATTCATTTAAGATTCATCTTGGTAATATCCACAAAAATATTTACACACCTTGAATTAGGATTACATTAAATCAATTTCAGGAAAACTGACCTATTTAAAATATTGAATCTTACAGTTTGCAAATATGGTGGACTTTTTCATTTATCTAGATCTTTTAAAAATTCTTTCATTATGTTTAATACTTTAATATTTAATAGTTTCTTTAATAATGTCTTGTTCAGGTCATTTGTTTTTCTAATACTTACATATTTGCTATTGCATGATATTTTGCAAACATAATTTTTTAATTTATTTTTGTTGGCAACATTTAGAAGTACAATTGAAACTTGCTTAACACACTATTAATTCTAATATTTCATCTGTATATATTTTTATATTTTATATATGTTTATATATATATGTTCATATGTGCAGATCTGATATTTTATTTCTTCTTTCCAAGCCTCTATCTTTTATTTCTTTTACATGATTGCTTACTGCCCTATTCAGAACTTTCAGCAAAATAGTAAACAGAAATGGTGATTGGAGATGTGGTGATTTGAAGCTGTATGTACTCCAGAAAAACATGTTCTTAAATCTAATCCATTCGTATGGTATGGCTCCATTTAAGTAGGACCTTTTGAGGAGGTTACTTCAAGATGGATCTTAATCATCTTACTGAATTCCATTATAGACACGATGAATACAGGGAAAGAGAAAGCCACAGAAGCAAGAAACCAAAATCAAGGAAACCTGGAAAAGAAGGGAAAGACAAGCAGATATCGCCATGTGCCTTGCCTTGTGGCAGACTGACTGGCTTCCAGTCTTTGGGAAGAAAGCATTACCTTGATGATAACTTGATTTGGACATTTCGCAGCCTCAAAATGTAAGCTAATACAGATAGGAAACTAGCTAGAAAATTAAAACAGGAGACATTCTTGTAATTCCATGACCTGGAAGGGAAAGCTTTCAACATTTTACTATTAATATGTTTGCATTAGATTCTTTATTTAGAACTCATTAGCAAACTAACTATTTCTAGTTTATTATGACATTTTAAGTCTATGTTGAATTTTCTCAAATAATCTTTTATTCTTTTATTGATAAATTATATGATTTTTCTCCTTTATCCGGCTAATATATAATTTATACTGATAAATTTTTAACTTAAACCTAACTCTTAATTTATTACTGGATTCTTAATAATAATATTTTGTTTTTGATTATGCAATTATGTTCATTGGTTATTTTGACCTGCAAATTTTTTGTCAGGTTTGGGGCTAAAAGCTTTGCTAGCATCATAAATTTAATTTCACAGTGTTTCCACTTTTTCTATTTTTTAGAAGACTTTGTATAAAATTAGCATTATAGCTTCCTTAAATATTGTAGGTTTCAATGAGGAAGGCATCAGATAATTGAGTATTGTTTATGGGAATTATTGCAAAAACAGATTAAATTTCTGCCACAAATTGGACTTCCAGAGAATCAAACTCTGAGAGGACAGTAGCATTCAGGAGGTTATGAGAGAGTGCATGCAGGATCAATGACTGTCAAAGGGAAAGGAAAGATATGAGACTGGGAAAAAGCCTTAGTTGACTGTACAGGGAGAACTGAAGATAGAGTAAGCACTTAGAACTGCACAGGGTTGGAGTTTGAGGGTTGGACTCTTATGCCCCTTTCTTTCCTACAAAGGGGGTATATGCTTGGGTGAGGCAGCCCTCTTCAACTAAGGTAACCCCCAAAGAGGACAGTGAGCTAAGAGTTGTCTGACAGCAACATACTTAGCATCTTGGATAACTATTCCTTCATTTCTGAAGGGACTCAGTGAAATAGAAACCAGAGAAGGAGAGAATTACTGAAGCCAATTTTACCTTGAGGGCACTGGCCAAACCTAGTGAACTTGAGCTTTGCTTCTTTCTACCACCTTAGGCTTGGAGAACAGGAGATAATTATCAGAGCCCACACTAGGAGATTTTCTCATAAAACTGAGTCTTCAAAGACTATATTTTCCATACATGAGTAAACTGAATTTTTAAAAAAATCCTTCTCTACTAGTATTTCTCAAACCTTAGCATGCATCAGAATAACCTGGAGGAAGCTTGTTAAACAATGGATTGCTGAGATATCACCTGAGAACTTCTGATTCAGTAGGTCTGGAAAACACCCAATAATTTTAAGTTTTAACAACTTCCTAACTGATGCTGATGCTACTGGTCAAGGTGCCAAACTTTGAGCATGGCCATTCCTTACCATTCTTCATGACACTGAAGACAGTGAGAAATTTTCTCTTTCCTTTTAGAAAAATAGGATAGAACTACACACAGTGCTCTTTGAATTGACTTTCTTCATTAACAATACATCATTGGTATCCCTCAGATTCAGTTTGCTAAAGCTACCAGAATACAAAGTACCAGAATTGGACAGCTTTTAAAAAGGGAATTTATAAAGTTGCAAGTTTAAAGTTCTAAGGCAATAAAAACATCCAAACTAAGGCATGGTGGAAAGATACCTTGACTCAAGAAAGGCTGAAGGGTCCAGCTGGGAAAGCATGTGGCTGGCATCTGCTGGGGGCTTTGGTTTCTGGTTTCAAACACTTCCCTGAGGGCATTTGCCTTCTGAATCTCCAAATGTCTGGGTTTCGTGTCTGGTCTATCAAGTCTGTCAGCTCTGAAGCTTTTTCTTAAAGGTTCCCTCTTAAAGAACTCCAGTAAGTGATCCCCTTTAAATGGGTGGAGACATATCTCCATGGAAACCACCTAATCAAAATGTCCCACTCACAATTTATGGATCACATCTCCATAGAAACAACTTAATAAAAAAGATCCCACACAACAATATTGAATAAAGATTAAAGAACATTGCTTTTCTGGGGTACATAACAGTTTCAAACTGGCACACCCTCCAAATCAAAAGATATTGAACTAATTTTAATATAGACCTGCATAAATTCATTTTAAGATGCATCTTATGTTCACATTCTCTTATCAACTAGCACTCATCTATCTGAATATATTTCTAAATGAAACATCACATGCATGTATCTATTTACAGGTGTTATTCTTTCTAATCCCCAAATTTATGTTTCTATTTTTATATAAATTGCCAGTTCACTTTCCAAAAGAGTACAGCAACTCTCATTCTTATCATAATATATAGGAATATTCATTTCCCCCAAAATTCTCAATAACAAAAAATAGAAAAATTCTTCTAAATTATTGTCAGTTACTTAAGGGATATAGTATAATTCATTTAATTCTCATATCCCCAATTTGTAATGTGGTTGAGTATTTGTGCTGTGAGGGTTAATTCAAGTAGGCAAGCCTGCGTGGCACTGATCCAGGTCAAGGCGTAAAACATACTGATGGGTGATGTAAGAGCTACTGGAAACTCTCCCCAGAGACTCAACAAAAAAGGACAATTCTCAATTTTTCAGAACTCTGGAGGAAGGTATAGACTGGAGAAGGATCTCACAAATGCTGAATTGAAGAAAAATGTAAAATTTCAGGTAGGAAACTTCTGTCTCAGACCAGCCAGTTCTTTCCCTCTCCCTCACTTATTTCCATGCAGCCCTGTCCCAGAGGCAACAGCAGCAGTCTCTCCCACCCCACACTGGGGACACAGACTATAACATGTTTCACAGTAGTGAGACATGTCTCACCTATATTCAGACACAGACACGTAAGCCCACAGGGATCCATGGTAGGACTTAAACCACGAAGAAGGCAGAATACAAAACAGCAACAAGGAAGAGTTTCCAAAGTGGAGGATCAGGGAGGGTATTTCATGGCTCAGGTCAGTGAGAGATGAAGAGTTCAAGAAAATGTGGACAGAGGCTGTTTCCAGCCTTCAGTCCTGGTAGCATCCCCACCCTTGAGGAAAACAGCAACTGGAGGCTAATTCTGGTGTGGGAGACAGCTGCAGCCTGGGGTAGCTGGAGGAATCTTCTGCCACAGGTAGTGAGGGACACACCCCCACATTGAGTCAAAATTGGCCAGCAAAGTGAGGTCACAGGAAACCACAATCTCAGCCCCACCAACTCAGACCCAGTCAGGGCTCTAAGAGGGACACAGCTTCTGAGAATGAATAAGTCACCAAACCATGACATATGTTGGGAAGGTCACAAAGTACAGAGAATACTACAGTACTTATCCGAGCCTCTCCAGACCCAGGCACATGGGTGCTGGTCTACAACCTCTGCACGGGTGCTTGGCCTTGTTTGGTTTGAAAAATATGGACAATGCAACTGTCAAAGCAGTGCCCTAATACAAACCCAGGCAACAACTAAACCCTAGACAAGAGAGAGAAACTGACCTTCAGAATAGACCCATCAAGATAATCAGATGACCAGATACCAGCAAAAAAAATCACAAGGCACACTAAAACCCAAGAGGAAACAGACCAAAGGAACTATCAAATAGCCAGAGGAGATGGAAAATCTGGAACAACTAATCAAAGATGTGTAAACAAATCTCCTGAATCAATTCAAAGAAATTGAATACACATTTACAAAGAAAATGTGTACAAAGAGATAAAAGATATTAAGGAGACACTAGAAGAGCATAAAGAAGGATTTGGAAGAATACATAGAAAAATAACAGAAATTATAGGAATATAAGGCATGTAGATGAAATGTAAAATATACTAGAGACACACAACAGCAGATTTGAAGAGGCAGAAGAAAGAATCAGCGAGTTAGAAGACAGTTCAACTGAATTTGAACAGACAAAAGAACAAATGAATAAACAAATGGAGAAATTTAAGCAGGATTTTCATAAATGACTGACAACACAAAGCATCCAAATATACACATCATGGGTGTTCCAGAAGGAGAAAAGAAGGGAAAAAGGCCAGGAAGAATATTTGAAGAAATAATGGCTGAAAATTTCCCAACCCTCATAAAAGACACGAATATGAAAATCCAAGAGACCCACTCCAAGACACATAGCAATCAGACTGTCAAATGCTGAAGAGAAAGAGAAAATTCTGAAAGTAGCAAGAGAAAAGAGATTTACCACATACAAGGGAAGGCAAATTTTAACAAGTGATGTTTACTCATCAGAAACCATAGAGGTGAGATGGCAGTGGTATGATATATTTGAGATACTGAAAGAGAAATATTTCCAGCCAAGAATTCTCTATCCAGCAAAACTTTCCTTCAAAAATGAGGGAGGTGCAGTGGTGGCTCAGGGGCAGAATTCTCGCCTGCCATGCAGGGGGCCCAGGTTCATTTCCTGGTGCCTGCCCATGTATTTAAAAAAAAATGAGGGAGAGTATAAATATTCACAGATAAAACAGAAGCTGAGAGAGTTCATTAATAAGACACCAGCTCTATAAGAACAAGTAAAGGGAGTCTTGCCAGATGAAAAGAAAAGACAGAGAGCTCTGGAAGAGGGTACATAATTGAAGAATATTAGTAAGGGTAACTTAAAGGATAAAAATAGATCTGACAAATAAAAAACAAAGGATAAGATGGTTGAATCTAGAACTGACTTTGAATATTAATTGTTTAAACACCCCAATCTAAAGACGCAGAATGGATTAAATAATATGATTCCTCTATATGTTGTTTACAAGAGACTCATGTTAGGACCAAATATGCAAATAGGTTGAAAGTGAAAGGTTGGAAACAGATGTTCCATGCAAGTAGTAACCAAAAGAAAGAAAACAGGGAGCTATACTAATATCAGACAAAATAGACTTTAATGCAAAAGGTAATAAGAGATAAAGGACACTATATAGTAATAAAGGGGCAACTAACTCAACAAGAAGAAATAATAACCATAAAATCTATGCTCCTACTCAAGTTGCCCCAAAGTACATGAAGCAAACACTGGCAAAACTGAGGAAAGTGGTAGATGACTCTACCATAACAGTGAGAGACTTCAATACACCACTCTCTCCAATAAATAGAACAACTAAACAGAGGATCAATAAAGAAACAGAGAACTGGGCGGGCCACAGTGGCTCAGCAGGTAAGAATGCTTGCCTGCCATGCCCGAGGACCTGGGTTCGATTCCCAGTGCCTGCCCATGTTAAAAAAAAAAAGAAAAAGAAAAAGAAACAGAGAACTTAAATATGATAAATGAACTAGACCTAACAGAAATAAATAGGATGCTGCATCCCCAAATAGCAGGATACACATTCTTTTCAAGTGTTCATGGACATTCTCAAGGATAGATGATATGCTGGGGCAGAAAACAGGTCTTAAGAAATTTTAAAAACTTGAAATTATGCAGAGTACTTTCTCTAATCATAATGGAGTGAAACCAGAAATCAATAACAAATGATGACCTGGAAAAATACACAAATATATGGAGGTTAAACACATGCTCTTAAGCAATCAGTGGGTCAAAGAAGAAATTGCAAGAGAAATCAGTAAACATCTAGAGATGAATGAAAATGAGAACACAGCATATCAAAATTTATGGGATGCAGTGAAAGCAGTGCTGAGAGGGAAATTTATAGCCCTAAATGCCTACATTAAAAAGGAGGGAAGAGCTCAAATCAATGGCCTAACTGAGCACCTGGAGAAAGAACAACAAACTAATTTTAAAGCAAGCAGAAGGAAAGAAATAAAAAAGATTAGAACAGAAATTAATGAAATGGAGGAAAAAATAGAGAGAATCAAACAATCAGTAAAAATAAACTAAAAAGTTGGTTGAGATCAATTAAAATTGACAAACCCTTAGCTAGACTGACAACAACAAAAAGAGAAAAACAGCAAATAAATAAAATCAGAAATGAGATGGGGCAGGTATTACCATGGACCCCAAAGAAATAAAAACAATCAAAAGGGGTTAGTATGAACAACTGTATGCCTACAAGCTAGACAACTTAGACGAAACGGACAACTTCCTTCAAATACACAAACAACTTATGCGGACTCAAGAAGAAATAGAAGGCCTTAATAAGCCAACCACAAGTAAAGAGATCAAAAAAGTCATCAAAAACCTACCAATAAAGAAAATCCCAGGGCTGAACAGCTTCACAGGTGAGTTTTACCAAGTATTCTAAGAAGAATACATTCCTGCTCAAACTCTTCCAAAAAACTGAAGAAGGGGGAACACTACTTAACTCAATCTATGAAGCCAATGTTACTTTAATACCAAAGCTGGATAAAGACACTACAAGAAAAGAAAACTTCAGACTGATCTTTAATAAATATAAATGCAAAAATCCTCAACAAAATACCTGCAAAAAGGATTCAACAGCATATCACAAGAATTATACATGATGACCAAGTAGGTTTTATTCTAGGTATGTAAAGTTATTCAACTTAAGAAAATCAATTAATGTAATACACCACATTAACAAAGTAAAAAGGGAAAAGCCACATGATCATTTGATTGGCACAGTAAAGGCATTTGACCAAATTCAGCTTCATATTATGATAAAAACACTTCAAAATGTAGGAATCAAAGGAAACTTTCTCAACATGAAAAAGGGGCATATATTAAAAACCCACAGCTAACATCACACTTGGTGAGAGACTGAAAGCTTTCTCTCTAAGCTCAGGAACAAGACAAGAATGCACACTGCTATTCAACATTGTGTTGGAAGTTTTAGCTAGATCAATGAGGCAAAGAAAAAGAAATAAAAAGCATCCAAAATGGAAAGGAAGAAGCAAAACTGTTGCTATTTGCAGAGGACATGATCCTATATTTAGGAAAGCCAGAAAAAATGATAACAAAGCTGCTTGAACTAATGAGCAAGTTCAGCAATGTGATGGGACACAAGATCAACCTGCAAAAATCAGTGGTATCTTTATACACTAGGATTAAGCTATCTGAGCAGGTAACAAAGAAAAAAATCTATTTACAACAGCACCTAAAAGAACCAAATATCTAGGAATAAACTTAATCAAGGATTTAAAAGATTAAAACACAGAAAACTAAAAACATTGCTAAAAGAAATTTTAAAATAACTGAATAAATGGAAAGACATTCTGTATTCATGAATTGGAAGGCTAAATGTCATTAAGATGTCACTTTTACCCAAATTGATCTATAAATACAATGCAATACCAATCAAAAGTCCAACAGACTACTCTGCAGAAATGGATAAGATAATTATCAATTTTATTTGGAAGGGTGAGGGGCATTGAATAGCCAATAACATCTTGAAAAAGAAAAATGAAGTGGAAGGTCTCACACTTGCTGACTTTAATGCATATTATAAAGTCACAGTGGTCAAAACAGTCTAATACTGGGCAGAGCAACGGTGGCTCAGTGGGAGAATTGTTGCCTGCCATTCCAGAGACTGGATTCGATTTCCGGTGCCTGCCCATGCAAAAAACAAAAGCAAAACAAAAACAAAAACAAAAACCAGCATGGTATTGGCATAAAGATAGACATATTGATCAATGGAATTGAATAGAGTGGTCAAAAATAGAACCTCAGATCTTTAGTTGATTGATTTGTGTGTGTGTGTGTGTGTTCACTCACCTTATAACCATGTTATCACCATGGAATGTAAATCAGACAAGAAGATTTCACAAATGCACCAAAGTATTATATCAAATTTGTGTATAATCCCTTAACAAACTAGCTTGTTCATAAATCACTAATCATCTTCAATATAGGTAATGTGTTTCATTTAACATCTGTGAATCTACAGAGAAAATAAGCAAATAGTATACACATTAAAGTCCTCATTTGCTTTTCAATTAACACCTTACAAACTTCTATTAAAAGATTATATTTAAAAGTTGTTCTTATCACAGCAGTAAAATATATATTTCTGCAGTTATTCTCATGTTTATTAATACGCATGATTCCAAAAATAAGTACTACTTCTAAGCAGCTCTGTTACCAGGTTTTCAGGCTTAAACACACCCATGTTCAGTTGTAGGAGGCATTACAATGTTATAGTCTATGTACTTTTCTGAAAAAGCTTTTTCTTTATGAGTCAACCAGCCCAGAAACCAAAATATGAAACCAGTCCAGAAAGTAGGCTGAAAAAAATTAAATTAATTGAGGAAATAACACTTTCACATAACAACAAAACAATGTGATATGCTGCCTGCTGTCTTTTTTAGAACTAATTTCATCATAACAGTTTAAGAATATGGGAATTTTTACCACTATCAAGATAATTTGAATGACATGTTTCTTTTGTGCTAACTTGATTTCCCTGAATGACCTAGTTAGTGAACTTGTGATCAATAACCTGGTCACCAGGCAAATCAAGCCTGAAAGAAAGGAAGCCAATATTCAAAATACTGTGTTATTGTCTGAATGTACTCAAATAATTTATTTTCAGCATGTATGCATGACTTCAATTTGAGGTATCTTAACCAAAGCAAATACCACCAACAAGACCAAGACAGCATCTCTTCTTAAGTTAAGGCTTTGCACAGTATTCTTGATACATGGAATAAATAGCCCATATGAAGAATCATTACTCCCACAACAAAGCCTTGGGCTGCAACATGCATGTGAATCAGGTGAATGGACATTTTAGCATTTCCCCTGCTCTTCAGTTTGTATAACCCACATGCAACAATGACTGCAAAGCCTGACATCCCAATGGGGATGAATGGTGCCTCTCTAGCTTTTTAGATAAGTTTAGATCTCTGATCTTCATCATATGAAATTAGAGAAACATCTGTGTCTCTGGCATAATGATAGGTTGAAGACTCTTCCACTTCCAATGATACCTGTTAAACTCCCAATGGCTTTTGCCCCCAGCCTCAACTGATTTTTGATAAGGCTCCCAAGCCCACTCAACTGGGACAGAACAATCACTTCAGTAAATGGGTTGGGAGAACTGTTTAACCACAACCAAAAGAATCCCATACCCCATTCAAAAATTAACTAATAATGGATCAAAGACATAAATATAAGAACTAGTACTATAAAACTCTTAGAAGAAAATGTAGGGAAACACCTATGGGATCTATTGATAATGAGTAGTTTCTTCGACTTTACACCTAAAGCACAAGCAATGAAAGAAAAATTGAATATGTCAGTGCTTCAAAGGACATTGTCAAAAGGGTGAAAAGGCAACCAACTCAATGGGAGAAAATATTTGGAAACCACTTATCTGATAAGGGTTTGATATCCAGCATATAACAATAAAAAGAAAAACAACCCAATTTAAAAATTGACAAAGTACATGACTAGAAATTTTTCCAACAAGGAAATACAGATAGCTAAAGAGCACATAAAAAAGATGCTCAGCTTCACTAAATGTTAAGGAAATGTAAATCGAAACCACAATGAGGGATCATTTCACACCTACTAGAATGGCTACTATTGAAAAAAAACAAGAATTACAAGTGTTGTAGAGAATGTGGAGAAACTGCAACACTTCTCCACTACTAGCGGGTATGTAAAATGGTGCACAGCCACTGCGGACGATGGTTTGGTGGTTCCTCAAGAAGCAAAGAATAGAGTTGTCTTACAACCCAGCAATCCCACTACTCAGGATACACCGAGAAGATCTGAAAGCAGGCATGCAAGCAGACATTTGCAACCAATGTTCATAGTAGCATTATTCACAATTGCCAAAAGATGGAAACAATCCAAGTGTCCATCAACAGGTAATGGGTAAGTAAAATGTGGTCTATACACACAGTGGAATATTCTTCAACAGTAAGAGGTATGAAGTCCTGAAGCTGCGACAACACGGATGAACCTTGAAGTTACGTTAAGTGAAATAACTCAGACACAAAAGGACAAATATTGTAGGACACCACTGATATGATAGACATAAAATGTAGACTATAGGTTACCAAGATATAAAATGAGGCCAAAGAATAGGGAGCAGTTACTTAATATGTGTGGAATGTTTAACAAGGGGGAACTTAAATGTCTGGAAATTGTCAGACGTGATGGTGGTACATTATTGTGAGAATAATTAACAATACTGAAATGTGGGTGAATATGGTGGCAAGTGGAAGTTTGGAGCCATGTATGTCACCATAATGAAAGCTAGAGGTTAAACATGGGAATGTTTAACAGTGAATCTTGCGGTGGACAATGTCCATGATTAACTCTACAAATATTAAAAAGTTATTTCATGAACTATAGCAGATGTATGACACTGCTACATGGAGTTAATAATAGAGGGGTATATGGGGAAAAATAAATCTATCATAAACTATGGACTACAGTTAAGAGTAATATCTTAGTGTTCTTTCATCAACAGTAATAAATGTGCCACATCATTACTATACCAAATATAATAATAATATAGGGGGCTAAGGAGTATGGGATGACTAGGGTTTTCTTTTTTATTTTTATTTATTTCTGGAGTATTGAAAATGTTCTAAATGTAATCATGGGGCTATATGCAAAATTATGTGGTGCTACTCTGAGCCAGTAAGTGTATACTTCTGATGGTTTCTGTGCCATGTGAATATATCTCAATAAAATTGCATTTTTTAAAAAGTACTGATTATAGTATTAGCCTTCCTCATTATTCCTGTACCTTTATTGCTTTCTTCCTCCTTATGTATTTTAGATTTGGTTGTTCTTATGAGTGGGATAGTATTCCATTTCCCTTTCTAATGACTGGTATAGAGAAATGGGATTTGTTATTATCTTCTTTTTGTATCAGGAAAATTGTCAAATTATTTTAAGTATTTTATATTTAATAAAATTCTCTTTAGGTGCATCATATACTTTGTAAATAAAGATATTTATTTCCCTTTCTTTCCAATATTTCCTTCACTCATTTTCTTCTCTTATTGAATGCCTGAGAACATTAAAACAATTTTTAATATAATGTGGTTTATATCATGAATTCCTGATTTTTCCCTTTTTTTTTTTAAGTGCAATGGTGTCAGAGCTCTTTTTTTAAGCTCAGTGGTGTCTGTGAAGGGGAGGGTTCATGCAGTAAGATTTTCTGGCTCACTTTAGCCCCAACAATAAGCAGTTCCCTAATTAACTCTCTATCCTCACAGAGATAACCCTAGAGAATTTTTTAAGTGAACCTAAGATGAAACACTCAAAACTTTTAAAGAGCTGCAATGAGCATAAGGATAAAGCGTATCTAATCAGCTCTTACTCTTCTGAGTAACAGATTCCCTGGGGACTTGGAGAAAATGAGCTCACCATTACGGGTAGCTCTACACAGCCAGCTCTGTAGTGAGATCCCCAGGGCCTGCCTTCCTATTCAGAAAGAGATGGAACCTTCCAAAGTCTCCTTAGCTACTGCACTGTTCTACTTTTAAACAGCAAACATTAAGCTCTTTATCCAGGTCTGTAAAGAGTGTCCACACTCATTCAGGGAGATTTCACAAGCAAATGCAACAGGTCTTGAACTTCTCAGAAAACAGTGATGAACTAACAAAAGAACCATCATTAATAAATCAAACTATATATAGTACTTCATCATTACTCTTTCCCCTTGAGAACATAACAGCTATAAGAGTAAATAATGCAATTATTCATAGAATTGAAGAACAAATTCTCTTCTCACTTAAAGTACAGGGGAAAAGTAAGAAAAATACAAGACCAAAACTTCAGAATGCTGTTTTTATTAATTTTGACTCATTAACCCTTTACTCACACAAAGCATTATTAGGTCCTTTAAACAGCCATACACTTTTTTATATATTTCTATGCAATTATATATATATAATAAGAAATACAAATAGTATATAATATATAAAAAATAATATTTTTATATTATAGAAGATAAAAGCTTAGAGGAAAATCATGCAGAATATACTGAATTCCCATATCACCCTCTTTAATTAACACCTTGCATTGGTGTGGTACCTTTGGTACAATTGAGAAAAGAATATTATTAAAATTGTACTATTAGCTATAGTCTAAGTTTACATGAGGGTCACTGTTTATCTTGTAGGGTCCAATGGGTTTTTAATTTTTTTTGTAACATGTATACAACCTAAATTTCCCCTTTTTACCACAATTCAAATATTTAATTCAATGGTGTTGAGCAGTTGCAATGCCATGCTCCCATCACCACCTCCATTACCAAAAGCTTTCCATCACACCAAACTGAAATTCTGCATCAGTTAAACATTAACTCCCCATTCTCTACATCCTTCCCAGTCCTGATAACACACACTCTGGACTCTGACTCCAAGAATTTGCTTATTTTAATTATCTCATATCAGTGAGATCACACAGTATTTGTCCTTTTATGTCCAGCTTATGACATGCACCATGATGTCTTCAAAGTCCATCCATGTTGCATCATGTATCAACACTTCATTCCTTTTCACTACTGAGTGTTTATTCCATCGTAGGGATATACATCTTGTTTATCCCTTCATCTGTTGGTGAGCACCTAGATTGCTTACACCTTTTGTCTATTGTGAATAATGTTGCTGTGCACATCAGCGTGCTAATGTCTGTTCAAGTCCATGTCTTCAATTATGCGGGATAGAAACCTGTAAGTGGGGCTATTTAAGTTTCTGAGGAACTACCAAACTGTTTTCCCGGTGACTGCACAATTTCACATTCCCACCAACAAGGACCAAGTATTCCTATTACCCCATATACTCTCTGACCTTTCTTAATTTTCATTATTTTAATAGTGGCCATACTAGTGGGGTTGAAAAAGGTGAGGAATGAAGCAAAGAGAACTGGAGACCATCCAGCTAGTGCAAACAGCCTAATGAGCCCCTTTCCAAATGGAGGCCTGGAGCCCTCAGGAGTGCATGTGCAGGGAGACAGGTCTAGGAAGTAAGCCAAGCCAAGACCCTTTAATGTGCCACACCCACACATACCAGATACCCCCACAACCCACACACACATGCCATGCCTCCCTAAAACACCCTGCCCACACATCTGCCCTGTGCACCCACACAGCCCCCTCAATCCACCTGCTGCTTTGCACTGCTTCTATGTCCCCCATGCCACACCATTCCACTACGGTTCAAGGTCTGTCCAAATTGCATGCCACCACCACGGTCCCATACCACTCCCCCCAACAAACCCAGGCCCTGCACATCATACTCCCAGGCAGCACAAGGTGACCCTTCCCTGTGCCACAACCCACCACCACATTGTGTGTCCTTCCTCATGCCCCACACCCATCAGGCAAATACACAAATTTACACTACTAAAGGAAATCAACTTCCAAAGTAACCTATCAGGGTAATTACATGCCTCAAAGGCAACAGGAAATCACAAAAGTATATGAAGATGTAGACACATACAGCCCAGCCTAATGATCAAATTAAAACACCAGAAGAGACACAAACTTTGGAACAGCTACTCAAAGATGTTCAGACAACTCTACTAAGCAAATTCAAAGGGTTGGCTAATGACATGAAGGAGATCAAGAAGACATAAAAACAGCATAAAGAAGAATTTGAAAGAATAAATAGAAAAAATAGCAGATATCACAGGGATTAAAGATACTGTGGACCAAATAAAAAATATATTAAAGACACAACAGCATATTTGAAGGGAAAGGAGAAAGAAGAAGCAAACTAGAGGATGGGACAATTGATTTTTGAATGCACAAAAGAACAAATGGCAAAAGATGGAAGCATTTGCCATCAGTTCATCAGAGAAATGATGAACTAAACAAAGTGCACAAATATAAGAATCATCAGTGTTCCAGAAGGAGAAAAGAAGAGTAAAGGGCTAGGAAGATTAGTTGAGGAGACAATGGGGGAAAACAACCCAACCCTTATAAAAGACATAAATATTCAAATCAAAGAATCCCAATGAACCCCAAATAGAATAAATCTAAATGAGCCTATTCCAAGAAATATAATAATCAGTCTGTCAAATGTTGAAGAGAAGCAGAACATCCTGGAAGTGGCAAGATAAAAGTAATGTACTACATACAAGGAAACCACATAAGACTGAGTTCAGACTACTCAACAGGTCCTATGGAGGTGGAAAGGCAGTGGTATGATATATTTAAGATTCTGAAAGGGAAAAATTCTGTACCCAGACAAATTGCCCTTTAAAAGTTAGGGAGAAATTAAAATTTTCACTCAAGCAAATGCTGAGAGAATTTATTAACAAGAGACCAGCCCTACAAGAAAAACTAAAGGGACCTATGTTTGGTGAAAAAAAATGGGCAGGAGTGGGAGGTCAGGAAGAGGGTACAGAATTGAAGAGTACAATTAAGGGTAACTTGAAGGACAAAAAGAGAGAGAGGGGAAAAAAGAAAGAGGGAAAAGAATACATAAATCTGACAAAATCCAAAGGATAAGATGGTAGATTCAAGAAATGCCTGCACAATAATAACTCTGAATATTAAAAGACTAAAGTCACCAATTAAAAGGTACAGATTGGCAGAATTGATTAAAAGATATGATCCATCTATATGCTGCTCACAAGAGACTCATCTTAAATCCAAGGATACAAATAGATTGAAAGTGAAAGGATGGGAAAAGATGTTCCATGAAAGCTGTAACCAAAAGAAAGCAAGAGTACCTATACCAATATCAGACAAAATAGACTTTAAATGTAAAAACATCATAAGAGACAAAGGGCACTACATACTAATAAGAGGGGCAATTCATGACAAAGAAATAACAACCATAAATGCTTATGCTCTCAATCAAGGAGCTCCAAAGTACATGAGACAAACGTTGGCAAAACTGAAGGGAACAATAGCTGATTCAAAAACAATAGTGGGAGGCTTCAATACACCACTCTCTTCTATAGATAGAGCAACCCCAGACAGAAGACCAATAAGAGAATGGAAAACTTAATTTGATAAATGAATTAGATCTAATAGACAAATATAGGTCATTACACCCTAAAACATGAGATACACATTTTTCTCTAGTGCTCATTGAATGTTCTCCAGGATAGATCATATACTGAGGCATAAAAGAGGTTTTTATAAACTTAAAAAGATTGAAATTATTCAAAGTACTTTCTCTGACCACAATGGAATGAAGGTGGAAATTCATAACCATGAAAGAACCAAAACTTTCACATGGAGATAACATAGCACACACTTAAACAGCCAATGGGTCAAAGAAGAAAGTACTAAAGAAATCAGTAACTATCTGGAGAAGAATGAAAATGAGAATACAACATATCAGAACTTATGGGATGCAGTAAAGGCAGGGCTGAGAGGGAAATTTATTGCCCTAAATGCCTATATTAAAACAGAAGAAAGACCAAAAATTGAGGACTTAATCACCCACTTAGAGGAACTAGAGAAAGAACACCAAATAACCACAAAGTAAACAGAAAAAGAGAAATAGCGAATATTAAAGCTGAATTAAATTAATTGGAGAACAAAAGAACAATAGAAAGAATCAATAAAATGAAAAGTTGGTTCATTTAGAAAATCAATGGACCCCTAGCTAGGCTGACAAAAAAAAAAACAAGAAAGGATGCAAATAAACAAAATAAACAATGAGAGAGGGGTCATTACCACAGACTCTGAAGAAATAAAAAAAATCATAAGAGGATACTATGAACAACTATACACAAACAAACTAGACAACTTAGATGAAATACACAAATTCCTGGACACATGAACAAGCTACACTGACTCAAGAAGAAATAGAAGATCTCAACAACCAATCACAAGTAAAGAGATTCAATCAGTCATACAAAATCTTCCTGCAAAGAAAAGCTCAGAGCCAGATGGCTCCACAGGGGAATTTTATCAAACACTACAGAAAGAGCTAACATCAATTTTGCTTAAACTTTCCAAAACATTGAGAAAAAGGAAACACTACCTAATTCATTTTATGAAGATAACATCACTCTAATACCAAAACTGAGTAAAGATGCTACAAGAAAGGAAATTACAGACCAATCTCCCTAATGAATATTGATGCAAAAATTCTGAACAAAATACTAGTAAGCCCAATCCAAGAACACATTAGAAGAATTATACACAATGACCAACTGGGGTTTGTACCAGTAATGCAAGGATGGTTCAGCATAAGAAAATCAATCTAATACAGGACATTAACAAATCAGAAAGGAAAAATCACTCACATCATTATCTTGATTGATGCTGAAAAAGCATTCAACAAAATTCAATGTAATTTTGATTTTTAAAAAAAGCACTTCAAAAGGTAGGAATCAAAGGCAACTTCCTCAATATGACAAAGGGCATATATGAAAAACCCATAGCCAGGACTGTACTCAATGGTGAGAAAATGAAACACTTCCCCCTAAGATTGAAAATGAGACAAGGATGCCCTCTATCACCACTATTATTCAACATTGTAGTAAAAGTTCTAGCTAGAGCAGTCGAATAGAAAAAAGAAATAAAGTGCATCCAAATCAGAAAGGAAGAAGTGAAACTTTCATTATTTGTAGTTGACATGACACTATACTTGGAAAATCCTGAGAAATCTATGACAAAGCTTCTTGAGCTAATAAACAAATTCAGCAATATGGCAGAATATAAGATTAATGTGCAAAAATCAGTACCATTTCTATACACAAGCAATGACCTAACTGAGGTGTCAATTAAGGACACAAATCCATTCAAAATAGCAACTAAAAAAGTCAAGTAGCTAGGAATAAACTTAACTAGGGTTGTAAAGGACTTGTACACAGAGAAGCACATAACATTGCTAAATGAAATCTAATGAGGTCTAAATAGGTGGAAAGATATTCTGTACTCATGAGTAAGAATGTTAAATGTAGTTAAGATGTTAATTCTATGCAAATTGATCTATAGATTCAATGCAATACCAATCAAAATTACAATAACCTACTTTGAAGACTTGGAAAAGCCAGTTATTATATTCATTTCAAAAGGAAAGAGACCTCAAGTAACTAAAAATATCTTTTAAAAAGAAGAAGGAAGTGGGAGGATTAAAGTTTCCTGATTTCAGAGCTTATTATAAAGCCATAGTGATCAAAACAGCATGGTGCTGGCACAAAGATAGAAACATTGACCAATAGAATTGAATCAAATGCACAGAAACAGACCACAAAATCTATGGTCAACTGATCTTTGACAAGGTCCCTAAATCCACTGAATTGGGACAAAATAGTCTTTTCAAAAAATGGGCATAGGAGAACTGGATATCAAAGCCAGAAGAATTAAACAGGACCTTCACCTTACATTCTATAAAAAAATGAATCTAAGTGGATCAAAGACCTAAATATAAGAACCAGTACCATAAAATTCCTTGAAGAAAATATAGGGAAACATGTTCAAGACATAGTAATAGGAGTTAGCTTCCTAAACTTTAAACCCAAAGCATAAGCAAAGAAAGAAAAAATAGACAAAAGGGAACTCCCTGAAATCAAATGCTTTTGGACTTCAAAAGACTTTGTCAAAAAAGTGAAGATGCAGCCAACTCAATGAGAGAAAATATTTGAAAATCTGGTATCAGATAAAGGTTTGATAACCTGTATACATTAAGGAATTATGCAACTCAACAACAAAAGAACAAACAACCCAATTATAAAATGGGCTAAAGATATGAATAGGCATTTTTCCACAGAGCAAATAAAGATGGCTCAAAAGCAGGTGAAGAGATGCTCATTTTCCTTCGCTATAAGGGAAATGCAGATCAAGACCACAATGAGATACCACCTCACACCTGTAAGAATGGCTGTTATTAAACAGTCAGGAAACTACAAATGTTGGAGAGAATGTGAAGAAATTGGAACACTCGTTCACTACTGATGGGAATGTATAATGGTACAGACACTATGGAAGTCAAGCCAGTGGTTCCTTAGAAGACTAAATATCAAGTTGCCCTATGACTTGGCAATACAATTACTCAGTATATGCCCATATGAGCTGAAAACAATGATACAAACAGACATTTGCATACAGATGTTCATAGCAGCATTATCTGCAATCACCAAAAGATGGAAAAAACCTAAGTGCCCATCAACAGATGAGTGAATAAACAAAATATGGTATATACATACAATAGAATATCATTCAGCAGTAAGATGAAATGACATCCTGAAGCACATGACAAGACATATGAACTTTGAGGACATAATGCTGAGTGAACTAAGCCAGATGCAAGAGGATAGATACTGCATGATTTCACTATTACGACCATGGTAAGGTAAACTCAGAGGTTTGAAATACAGAATATAAGGAACCTAGAGATACACAGAAGTTAGAGATGGGTGAATGGTTAGCTAATGAGTTTGAAAACAATTTAAGGAAATGGATAGAAGTGAAGGCAGTTTCTTAGTGAGTCTATAAGTAATATTGCCATATTGAAGATGAACATGATTGAAAGGGTTGTATAAAGACGTGTATCCCACTGAGTAACACAGCAAATATAAATAAGTTCTTTCACTAACTACTTCAGAGGTATGAGTCTTGTACAAAGAGTTTATAATATCAGAGTATGGGGGAGAAACTACTATTGCATCTTACAGATTATGTTTAACAGGAGGAAATCAACAGTGCAACAGTAATACCAGGGGTAAATAATGGGGGGAGAAAGACAAGAGTTTAGGGGAGTTATGGACTTTCTATTAGGTGAGGATGTATTTATCATTTATTTTTCTCTTGGAATCAAAGAAAATTGTCTAAAATTGAGATTGTTGATGGATTGTTGACTTTGGACATTATACAGATGCCCAATGGGCAGAAATGGCTGAAGGATGCACTTAATTGAACAGTAGGATGGAAAACTGTAGTACATGCATACCAGTGAGCACTTTGCTGCTACAGAAAGGAATGAAGTTATGAGGCATGCAACGTTGTAAATGAACCTGTGGGACATTATATGCTGCAAAATAAGCCAGAAACAAAGAGCAAATATTATGTATGGCCTCATTTAGAAAATATGTATAAGAAAATTGGGGCCCAGATTTTAAGGTCTTATAACAGTTATATTTAGTCTGGAGCAGTAATTGTTATTTCTACATGTTGAGGGGCTGTGCTATATATGTATAACTGGTATTTCCCTGGAGCTTTGGCTACCTGTGTGACACCTAAGACTCAGAGTAGGAGTTCTGAAGTTCTGAAGGTCAGCATTGCCACATACACCAACTGTCAAAGAAACTGAAAAGAGGCCAGACTTCAATTAGAGATAAGAATGAAGCCAATCTGGTCAAGATGAAGGTAAATCAGACTACAGGGATAAGGAGGACATGGTCTATATTTTAGAACCTCCCCTACTCTATGAGACCAAAGGAAGAGAGGAACATTTTGTCTAGAACCTAAATTTTCTGTAGCACATCATCTAACTCAAATTGTCTGGATAGATCATTTAAACAACCCAAACACGTGGAGCCTGGAATGAGGGTTTGTAATTCTGAATAGCTTAATGTAATGTCCAAATACATCCCAGAGTATATTGAGCAGATAATTACAAATGAATGGCAAACTTCTGGGAATATGGCTGAATAGAGTGGCTGAACAAAAAAGTTAGAGAAGGGACGGGAAGGCAACTGAGATGGCAATTCGGGAGTGCAGCTGACCTGGGAGAGCCTTCTGCAACACATGCGGCAGTCCTGGTTGCAGAGGCCGAGGAACTGAGAGGGAGAAAGCTGGAGCCTGGCATGGAGGCACAGATTCGCAGAGCCATGGAGCCTGGGACAGTGCACAGAAGAGAGTCCAGAACCAGGAAGTAGGCTAGGCCATGTTCTTTGGGCACACTACCCTCACTAACCAGCGACTCACCCCACACCCCATGCACCCAAACCCCGTCACCTGCTCCCATTCCCCAAAATCCAAGCACACCCACCCCACCAGCCCCCAGTGCACATACCTGCCCCACACACCCATCCCAAGTGCAGCCCAACCCATCTCTCCTGCACCCCTCCCGAGCACTACCTCCCCCTCCCTGTTCCCTGCTGGCTGTTGCCAGAGCATAAAGGCTGCGGACACTAACCTCCATACCTAGGCTGCCCCTGCTGCCCCAACCCATAGTGTTGGGCACTCACTGCACTGAGTGCACCACCTCGTGCCCTGCTCCCTGCTGTACAACCATCCTGTAAACACAAGACCTTAGACTACTGAAAGAAATCAACTCCCAAAGTAAATCAATCAGGATATTTGCATGCCATGAAGACAGCAGTTCACTAAGCATATCTCAATGCAGACAGATATAGCCCTGCCTAGTGACCAAATTAAACACCAGAGGAGACATAGATATTGGAACAACTAATGAAAGATGTTCATACAACTCTGCTTAATAAAATAAGTGGGACAGCAAGTGAAATAAAGGAAATCAAGAAGACAGTAGAAGAGCATAAAGAGGAATTTGAAAGAATAAATAGAAAAATTAGTAGATATCACAGAGATTAAAGACTCTGTTGACCAAATAAAAAACATAATAGAGGCACACAACACCAGATTTGAAGAAACAGAAGAAAGAATAAGTGATATAGAGGACAGGATAATTGACTACAAGACTCAAAACAGCAAATGGCAAAAAAGATGGAAAAATTGAATGGGAGCTCAGGGGAATGATAAACAAAACAAAGCACACAAATATAACAATCATTGGTGTCCCAGAAGGAGAAGAGAAGAGTAAAGGGCTAGCAAGAGTAGTTGAAGATATAATAGGGGAAAACTTCCCAACCCTCATAAAGGACATAAATATACAAGTCAAAGAAGCCCAACAAACTCCAAACAGAATACATCCAAATAGGCATTCCCCAAGGCACATACTAATCAGTCTTTCAAATGTTGAAGAGAAGCAGAAAATCCTGAAAGTGGCAAGAGAAAAATAATCTCCTACATACAAGGGAAATCAAGACTGAGTTCAGACTTCTCAACCTGCACCCTGGAGGCAAGAAGACAATGGTATGATGTACTCAAGAGCCTGAAAGAGAAAGACTTCTGACCAAATTGTCCTTCAAAATTGAGGGAGAGATTAAAGTTTTCACAGACAGAGAAGTCTGGAAAGAATTTGTCAACAAGATACCGGGCCTACAAGAAATACTAAAAGGAGCTCTGCTGGCAGAAAACAAAAAAATTGAGACAGGAAAGGGAGTTCTGAGAAGGGCACAGAATTGAAGAGTACCACTAAGGGTAATTTAAGGAATACAAAGAGAAAGATAGAAAAGAATATATAGATCTGACAAATAAAATTAAAAAGATATGATGGTGGAATCAAGAAATGCATTATCAGTATAAATTTGAATGTTAATGGACTTAATTTACCAATTAAGAGATACAGATTGGCAGAGTGGATTAAGAAACATATAGATAACAGATATGAGGACTTACTTATAAACTCTCAATTTGATGCCAGTGGTCTATATGTCTATCCTTGTACAAGTACCAGGCTGTTTTGATTACAGTGGATTTGTAATTAGTTTTTAAATTGGTAACTTTTGAGTCCTGCAACTTCATTCTTCTTTTTCAAGATATTTTAAGCTATTTGGGGCTACTTACCTCTCCATATAAATTTTATGATGGCTTATCCATTTCTGAAAGAAGGCTGCTTGAATTTTTATTGGAATTGTATTGAATCTGTAAATCACTTTGGGTAGAATTGGCATCGTAAAGATATTTAGTCTTCCAGTCCATGAACATGGAATGTCTTTCCATTCATTTAGATCTTTTTTATTTCTTTCAGTAATATTTTTTAGTTTTCCATATATAAGTCCTTTACAATCTTGGTTAAATTTATTGCCAATTTATTGATTCTTTTAGTTGCTATTGAAAATGGAAGTTTCTACTTGATTTCCTCTTCAGATGGTTCATTGGTGGTGTTGAATATCTGCAAAGATATTTGGGCCATGACCATTCTAACTTCTTAATATTGAAAAGGGTATCAACATTATGGGGTAGGGGAATGTAACTTGTAGTTCTAGGAGATACTGGTACCGCTGGTTTTCAGCACTTATCTGGCATAAGAGCCATCTGGGGATTTTAAGTTTCTGGAAAATAAAGTTAATAAGGAAAACTTTTATAGAGCTTTAGATAGAGCCCTGGGTCTTTTTTTAGGGTTTTCAGAAATACTGTTGGTTGCGGCTTAGCATCCCATGGCAATCTGTAATATCTGGCTGAAGTCTGCATAAAAGTAACATCCAGAATGACCTCTCAACTCTATTTGAAATCTCTCAGTCACTGAAATATTATTTTGGTACATTTCTTTTCCCCCTTTTGGCCAAGCAGGCATTCTCAACCCCATGATGCCAGGGACAGGCTCATCCCTGGGAGCCATGTCCCACATTCCTGGGGAGACTCACATCCTTGAAAGCCATGTCCTACATAGGGGAAGGGTAATGAACGTGATTTTTGTGTGTTCATTTTGTACCCTGACACTTTGCTAAATCTGTTTATTAGCTAGGAGCTCTGTTGTGGATTTTTAAGGATTTTCTATGTATAGTAACATGTTGTTCTAGTTTGCTAGCTGCCAGAATGTGATATAACAGAACTAGAATGTCTTTTAAAAGGGGGACTTTAATAAGTTGCTAATGTACAGTTCTAAGGCAATAAAAATGCCCCAATTAAAGCAAGTCTATAAAAATTTCCAAATTAAGGCACCAGCAAGAGGTTACCTTCACTCAAGAAAGGCTGATGAAGTTCAGGGTTTCTCTCTCCACTGGAAAGGCACATGGTGAACATGGTGACATCTACCAGCTTCCTCTCCAGGCCTCTTGCTTCATGAAGCTCCCCTGGGGGCATTCTCCGTCTTCATCTCTAAAGGTCACTGGCTGGTGAACTCTGTGGTTCTGTCATCATTCTCTCTCTCTCCCCAAAATGCTTCCTCTTTTAAAGGATTCCAGTAAACTAATTAAGACCCACCTCCATTTAATCAAAAGTTAATACCCATAATTTGGTGAGTCACATCTCCCTGAGAACAATCAAAAAGCTTCAGTCCAGCAATATTAATAAGGATTAAAGGACATGGCTTTTCTGAGGTCCACCACAGATTCAAACCAGCACACATGTCATCTGCAAATAGGGAAAGTTTTATTTCTTCCTTTCCAATATTATGCCTTTTATTTCTTTTTCTTACTTAATTGCTCTATTTAGAACTTCTGGTACAATATAGAATAATAGTAGGTGATAACTGCCATCTTTGTCTTGTTCCTGATCTGAGAGAGTGAGCTTTGTCTTTCGCTACTGAGTATGATGTTAGTGCTGGGTTTTTCATACAAGCCTCTTATCATGTTAAGGAAGTTTCTTTCCAGTCCTAGTTTTTCTGTTTTTATCAAGAGGGGGTGCTGGATCTTGTTGAATGCTTTCTCTGTACCAATTGAGATGATCATGTGGGCTTTTTCCTTCATTCTATTAATGTGATGTATTATATTAGTTGATTTTTTAATTTTGAACCACCTTGCATACATAGGAAAAACCTACTTGATCATTGTGTTTAATTCTTTTACATGTGCTGTTAGATTCAGTTTGCTAGAATATGTCAACAATTTTTACATATTCATAAGGGTCATTAGTCTATACATAATGAATATAAGGGATATTAGTCTATAAATTTCTTTTCTTATGGTTTATTTGTCCTTGATATAGGGTGATGTTGGCCTTATAGAATGAGTTAGGGACTGTTCCCCACTCTTCAATTTTTTGTAAGAATTTGAGCAGAATTGGTTTAATTCTTCTTGGAATGTTTGGCAGAATGCTCTTGTAAAGCTATCTGGTACTAGGCTATATTTTGTTGGGAGATTTTTGATGATTGATTCCATCTCTACTAGTAATTTGTTGATCACTCCTATTTCTTCTTGAGTCAATGTAGGTGGTTGGTGTGTTTTTAGGAATTTGTCCATTTTATCTAGTTTATTTAATTTGTGGGAAATATAGTTAGTCATAGCATCTTTTTGTAATCCTTTCCATTTCTGTGTGGTTGGTAATAATCTCTCCATTTTCATTTCTGATTTCATTTATTTGCATATGCTCTGTTTTTTTTCTCTGTCAATCTAGCTAAAGTTTTGTCAATTTTACTGATTTTTTTTCAAAACAACAACTTTGGTTTCTTTGTTTCTCTCCATTGTTTTTTTATTCTCTATTTCATTTACCTCCACTCTAATCTTTATTACTTCCATCCATCTTCTTGCTTTGGTTTTAGTTTGCTCTTCTATTTCTAGATCTTCCTGTTGTGAGGTTAATTCTATTATTTGAGATGTTTCTTCTTTTGTAATATCAGAATTTAGAGCTATAAATTTCCCTCTCAGCACTGCTTTTGCTGTCTCCCATAAATTTGGTGTTTTTGCATTTAGTTTTCATTTGCCTTCATATATTTCCTAATTTCCCTTGTGATATGTTCTTTGATCATGGATTGTTGAAAAGTGCATTGCTTAATTTCCACATACTTGTGAATTTTCCAGTAAAATCTCTGCTATTGATTTCTAGCATCAGTCTATTGTGTTTTGGTAGAAAATACATTGTATGATTTCAAAATTTTCAGTTAACTGAGACTTAATTGTGACCTAACATAGTTCTATCCTGGAGAATTACCTAAAAGCCCTGGAGAAGAATGTGTGTCATCTTGCTTTGCAGTGAAGTATTTTATAGATGTCTGTTAGGTCTATTTGGTTTACATCTCATTTAAATCTTCTATTTCCTTTTTGTTCTTCTGTCTAGATGCTCTATCAATTTTTTCCATTCATAAAACATTTATACCACTATACTGACTTAATATACATGGTCTTAATAATTATTCTTGGATTGTTCATGAAAATTTCATAGGACATTAAACAAAGCTAGCCATCATCAAGTTATTTCCCTGTTAAGTATTTTTTACAGCACATGCATGCTAGACAAGTATAAAAAAAAACCACAAAAGGAAAAACCCTAAAAAATGCATTTTTTTGTTTCACAGCTGTGCTTGGTATCCATGAAGCAATGGACATGAAGCAACTCACGTTTACTGCATCGTTACTTGTACATTTGTTCTAAAACACTTAAATACAAAAACAATGAGTGCAGAAAAAAATAATGAAAGCAAAGAGCAGGTAACTTTATAAATAATGGAATGTGAACCATCTCTGCCCCACTCCAGAGTGAACTGGACCACAACTTTGTCTAAAGGAACACTCCCACAGCTGTTGTCAGAGATGTGCATGTTGAGATTGTGTGTCCCACAGATGCATATGGTTCAACATCAATAGGACTGCTATCCTTACCATGGCCTGGAAAGTGCTCCAAACCTTCAAATATCTGCAATAACTACACTTGTGAATGGGACCAATTGCCCCTTTTATCTCCCACTAGGGCAAACCAATATGTAGACAATTGTCTTTGCTTAGATATGGAAGCAGTTTCAACATTGGCCCTTGTGAAGCTACAATGTACCAAAAACATTATGCCAAAAAATTATAACTTGTATAAAAATTTCCACATCCCCATACTGACCACCTCAAGATGAAAACATAACTCCCTGAATTTTAACTGGCTCTACTCTCCTAATGTTAAACATAAACATAACATGGGAAAAACAGAAAGTCAAATAGAAGTAACATAAACCTGTTATAAATTGTAAACAAAAACTGTTTGTGAGACCGTATGAATGACAAATGGTCTACTGTGTAGGTTTTAGAATGAGGAAGATAAAAGTTGGAAGACTGGTTAATTTTCCCCTCTTTCTCTTACTTCAGCTCCATCTCCTTGGGTAGCTGATCCACAATGTCAAGTTGTCTTTCAGTAATTTCATTATTAGCATGCCATCCTTGAATGACTCTTCATTTAAGTATCAAGTTCAGAAATGATTTCATCAAAAGCTATCTTTGCAAGAGAGCAGTCTTTCTCTGGGAAGTTCAGAATCTCTTAAAAGAACACAGAAAAGTTAAAGGGCCAGACCCAATTTGATAGGATGTGTTGGCTACATTTCCTTTTTACTGATTTCAAATGCTTCGTGGTAGTCTTTTTGTGATGAATCTGCAACCCCTTTCTTGTCATCACCAGCAATAACCTCAAACAAGAAACCATAGTAGTCTCCTTTCATTTTCAGATGGAAGACTTTTCTCTCTGCTTGTGAGGCATTGGGGATCAAAAAGCTTTCCAAAAGAGATAGAATATCATTGCAGATATTTCTTGGCTAGGTCTCAATTTTCTCTCTGTACTCAGCATCCTTTGTCTTTTGCTCTATACTTGAGATGACCCCCCAAGATGTCCTACGAGGCCCTACAACATTTTTATAAACAATGAGATTCCTCTCCTCATTGGATAATTCAACTCCTTGCTCAGTTGCAGACTTGATGCAGGCTGCCATGTCATCATATCTCTTGGCCTGCTTACCCACTTTGGCCTTCTACAGCAGCTCATTTTTATTCAGCAGTGGATATTCTGTGACTGGAGTGGGTGGCAGCAGATGGACAGGGCTCAGTGGTCTCTACCCATCCATTATTGAAAGTGGTGTGTTCCACTTTCCTGTTATTAATGTAGAATCATCTACTTCTCCCTTCAAATCTGTTAATATTTGCTTCATAAACTGTGAATACCTGATGTTAAGTGCATATATATTTATAATTTTTCTGTCTTCTTATTTAATTGACCCCTTCAACATCATATATTGACCTTCTTTGCTCCTCATAGGGGTTTTGACTTAAAATCTATTTTATCTGATATTAGCATAGTTACCCAAGCTCTCTTTTGGTCACTATTTAAATGGCATATTTTTTGACACCCTTTTAGCTTCATCCTACTTGTGTTTTTGAATTTAACATGAGTCTCACAAAGAGCATATAGTTGTGTCATGCTTTTTTATCCATTCTTCCCATCTTGCTTTTTGACTGAAAAATTTAACCATTTGTATTTTAAAATAGCTACTGATAATCTCTGACTTTCTTTTGTCTTTTGCTATTTTGTCTTTGTAATTCTTATATCTTTTTGTCCCTCAATTCTTATATTAATGACTATCTTCATATTTGTTTTATTTTTTCTATCATACCAATTTGAGTCCCTTATAATTTCTTTCTGGATACATTTTTCACACATTCATATATATTCAAAATCTATAACAATCACATTTGATTTGATACCAATTAATTTCAAGAATATGCACAGTCACTGTCCCCAGACCCGTCCATCTCCCTGCCTTTCTGCTGTGCATGTTAAAATTATATAGTTACACATTGTTTGTTCAAAACCACAGATTCATCAATACTTTTAGTATATGTGTATTTTAAAATATGTGAGAAGTAAGAAATAGATTTAAATACCAAAAACATTACCACAGCACTGACCTTTATAATTACCCATAAGGGTTACCTTCACTTGAGGTCTTTATTTCTTTATGCTGCTTTGATCCACTGTATAATGTCCTTTTCTTTGAGTCTGAAGAAATCTTTTTACATTGCTTCTAGAGAAGAAGCTGGTAATAACAAATTCCCTCCATTTTTATTTAACTAGGAATGTCTTAATCTCTCCCTCATTTTTGAAAGAAAGTCTTACTGGATTTTTTAAAAAAGTCTTGGTTGGCAGTTTTATTTTTTTTCAGCACTTAAAATATGTCATCCCTCTGCCTTCTTGTCTCCCTTGTTTCTGATGGGAAACCAATATTTAATTTTGCTGGGGGCCCCTTGTACATAACATATGCCTTTTCTCTCGCACCTTTTAGAAATCTCTCCTTATCCTTGGCATTTGACTATCTGACTGCTATGCATCTGGACACACGTCTCTTCAAATTTATCTTGTCTGTGGTTCATTGCATTCTTGCATGTGTGTACTCACATCTTTCATTAAATTTGGGAAGTTATCTGCCATTATTTCTTTAAATATTCTTTCTTCCTCTTTCTGTTTTTTCTCCAGTGGGGATTCCAATAATATATATATTGGCATGCTTCATTATGCCCCTCACGTCTCTCACACTCTGTTTGCTTTTTTTTTTATTTTTTCTTTCTTTTCCTCAGCCTCAATCATTTCCATTGTTTTGTCTTTGAGTTCACTGAGTCTTTCTTCTACCAGGTCCAATCTTCTGTTGATAGCCTACAGGGAGCTTTTTATTTCAGTTATTATGATCTTCAATCCTAGCATTTCTGTTTAGTTCCTTTTTAAATTTTCTTACTCTTTATTTAGATTCTCATATTATTCACTTATTGCTTTCTTAATATCCTTTAGTTCTTTCTCTGTGTTTTCCTTTACCTCCTTAAGCATACTGATGATAATTTTTATTTTTGTGTATTTTAAGGTTTTTAAAATAACTTTTGTTTCAACTTTTAATTGTGCAATATAGAAAACTGAAAAGCACAAGAAGCAAAGAACACAACAAATGTCATCCAGAATCACAAAAGAATGACAAGCAGTTTACAGTTTGACATATCCTTCTAGGTACTTTATGTGTATACACATCTGAGCACACATTTTTATGTGGAATGTATCATGCTTTTCCACAAATGGTTACCAATTCAAAGTCCCAAAGCCATGAGTATTGTGATAATCAGAATACATGACACCAACTCAATCAGGGGGTAAAAATGTATTCTTGACTCTCTTGGGAACAAAAATTTCATAAAAGACAAAAATGGCAACAGGCATCCATGGATACTGGCAGAGTTGCAAATATTGAATTACCTTAATGCTAAATTTTAAATGAAACATACAGCAAGAGTACAGAAAGTAAAATGCATCTAAGAGAATTTATTTTCAGGTCTATATCAAAATAATAGTAATGTTTGTTTCCACTGAATTATTTAACAACATTTTCCTATGCTACAGCCAAGAGACGCTCATAGAATGGCTACATGAACATGGAAATATGAACACATCTGTGTGCCTCCCTCTCCCCGCGTTCTCTTCTGCGCCTCTGCAGCCCAATGAACAAGTCCTGAGCATGATGCTCAGAGGTGGTTTAACAAGTCTATGTCAAAGATGCTTATTTTCTATTAACAAAATGATATTTATAAATTCACTAATTCACTAGCTCTACTTTTTAATCATATAATGTCACCTCAAGCTATCTAAAAAAGCTTAGATGTTAAATAAAAAATCTTATCCACAGTAAACCCAGATATTTTACCAAAAAAAATGCACACAGAACTATGTCATAATCCAAAACTCTTTATCTTCTAGATATAGAGATTCTAGCAAAGAGCCCTTCCCTTTGCCCTTCCTCTTCTCCCTTTTCCATCATTTCAGTGACTAAGAACATAAATATGTTTAGCTCCAAGAGGTGGGTTAGTGAGGGTCACTCCCAGAAGACAGACCTTCCTGTAAACTAACACAAGGACATTTCTATAGGGATTATCTCCCTATTTCTGTGTTTAATATACTTTGAACATTGAGACTTGTCCTTTAATACTCGGCAATAACTAAAATACCCATATAGAACAATGGTCAAACAATCTGAATTTGTCCAACAACTCACATGCAAAGAACCCTTCCCTCTGCATCCTTCGCTGCCCCCCCACCCCCTCAGCACACTGCTCTAAGACATCTAGTTTAACAATGCCATTTCTATGCATTAACAGAAAAAAATATTTAAAGCATTATTTTACCCTTTCTCCTTAAACATGTGTTGTATACTTCTAAGCATCTAGAAATACTAGATGTTTCAAATAAGGACTTAAATTTGTCCACAATACACACAGCAGCACTGAATAAAGCATACACATGTAACAAAGAATATAATCTGAAAGTGTCTTCTAAATAGGAACATCTGGCCTAGAACAATTCCCTTTCTCACCTCTAGCAATTCAGTGGTTGCATCTGCAATGCTTAGAGGATATTTTAACAATTTTTCTTCCACAAGTAAAATTCCATCACTTTCACAACAAAGGCTTCCTCATACATTTTTACTTGATTATTTATTTTGTGTTTTTTTTTCTCCCTCATAAATTTTAACATGGAATGTAAAAAAATGTATTAAATTGATAACTCTACTTCTGTCATACACTGGCAACTTCCTTAACATCCAAAAACACTAGATGATAAAAAATTAGGATTTGTTTGCCCACTATATACACAGTAAAGTGAAACAAACTGCAAAGAACGTATAAGATGATGGTTTATCTTGCCCAGTTATAGACTTAATAGCATAGAGCCCTTGACTCTTCCTTCTCCCTCCTCCCTGAAACAGCACAAAAAGAACATGTACTGCTTTGGAGGTGGCTACACCATTCCATTCCCAAAAGTTATTTCATATTAATTCAACAAAACAGTATCTACCAAATGTGTTAAATTACTACATCTATTTGAACATACTTTGTGCGCTAGAAAGACTAGATGTTTCAAATAAGGACTTAAATTTGGTAATATATACACAGTAGTGTTGAGTAAACTACACACATGTAACAATGGTTATATCAGAAAGTGTCTTGTAAATGAGAACATTCTGGTCTACAGCCCTTCATTTCTCTCATATCCTTCTCTCCACCACAAGCCCAATGGATGAGTTACAGGCACATGCATCACTTAGATGTAGTTTCATAATTCCGTTTCCAAAAGTCATGTTCTAGTTAGCTAGCTGCCAGAATGCAACACACCAGAGAAGGATTTGCCTTCAATAAAAGGGGATTTATTTAGTTAACGTATAGTTCTTCAGAGGAAAGGCAGCTAACTTTCGACTGAGATTCTTTCTTATGTGGGAAGGCACAAGATGATCTCTGTTGGCCTTTTCTCCAGGTTTCTGAGTTCCAACACCTTTCCCCAGGGTAATTTCTTTCTGCATCTCCAATTTTTCCCTTTTGTGTCCTCCTTTGTCCAGATTGGCAGTGGTTCCATTTATACCAACAGTCTCTTCAAGCACTCCAGGACTTCTCCATTCTTTTCTAAGTTCCTCCAAAATCTTCCCCTTATCCATCAAAAAAACTGGTCCAACATCTCTAGTGTTTGCAAACTGCAGTGGTACCCCCACTTCTCCAGTACCAGATCTGTTCTAGTTTGCTAGCTGCCGGAATGTAACACACCAGAGAAGGATTTGCCTTCAATAAAAGGGGATTTATTTAGTTAACGTATAGTTCTTCAGAGGAAAGGCAGCTAACTTTTGACTGAGATTCTTTATTATGTGGGAAGGCACAGGGGGATCTCTGCTGGCCTTCTCTCCAGGCCTCTGGGTTCTAACAACTTTCCCCAGGGTGATTTCTTTCTGCATCTCCAAAGGCCTG
>PVIY010018300.1:0-47862 GCA_004026745.1 Myrmecophaga tridactyla | reverse complement strand
TTACACATTTTCTGTAAGGATATGCCTGTGTATTTAAATTAAATGAAAAAAAGATTACACATCAAGTTGATAATAATACGTTTGTGGAAGAAAAGAGGAGGCACAGATTTAAAACATTGTACTTAGAATAGACTTCAGCTGCATTCTTAATATTTTCAGTTTTTTCAAGTGGCATGCATTTATGTACTATTATTGTAATTAATAATTCTCAAAAGTTATTTTACTAACAGAGTTTCTCTATAACAGACCTATCAAGCAATTTCTATATACAAGGTTCACATTTTTCTCTTCTCACTCAAATGTCTCAGCACTAAATCATTTTTTAAATTTTTATTAATAAAACCAATCAACATACAATATGAATATTCTTTTTTTATCATATAATTGTATATTCATCATCATGATTATTCC
This sequence comes from Myrmecophaga tridactyla, assembly GCA_004026745.1. Classification (NCBI taxonomy): domain Eukaryota; kingdom Metazoa; phylum Chordata; class Mammalia; order Pilosa; family Myrmecophagidae; genus Myrmecophaga; species Myrmecophaga tridactyla. The sequence goes on along the minus strand of PVIY010018300.1, from coordinate 47,451 downwards.
TTAGAACATTTGCATCAATTCAGAAAAAGAAATAAGAAAAAAACAGAAAAATATTCATACATACCATACCCCTTACCCCTCCCTTTCATTGATCACTAGTATTTCAATCTACTAAATTTATTTTAACATTTGTTCCCCTATTATTTATTTATTTTTAATCTATATGTTGTACTCATCTGTCCATAAGGTAGATAAAAGAAGCATCAGACACAAGGTTTTCACAATCACACAGTCACATTGCAAAAGCTATATCATTATACAACCATCTTCAAGAAACATAGCTACTAGAACACAGCTCAACATTTTCAAGCAGTTCCCTCCAGCCTCTCTGTTATGACTTAACTAAAAAGGTGATATCTAGTTAATGCGTAAGAATAACCTCCAGGATAACCTCTCGACTCTGTTTGGAATCTCTCAGTCATTGACACTTTCTTTTGTCTCATTTCTCTCTCCCTCCTTTCAGTTGAGAAGGTTTTCTCAATATCTTGTTGTTGAGTCCCAGCTCATTGTAAGATTTCTGTCCCACATTGCCAGGAAGGTCCACATCCCTGGGAGTCATGTCCCATTTAGAGAAGGGTAGGGCAGTGAGTTTGCTTGTCGTGTTGGCTGAGAGAGAGAGGTTACATCTGAGCAACAAAAGAGGTTCTCTTGGGGGTGACTCTGGCCTAATTTTAAGTATGCTTAGCAGGGTTAAGTTTCAAATGAACAACCCCCCAGATTGGGGGCTCAGCCTACTGCTTTGGTTGTCCCCGCTGCTTGTAAGAATATCAAGAATTCTCCACTCCAAGAAGTTGAATTTTCCCCCTTTTTCACCATTCCCCCAAGAGGACTTTGCAAATACTTTTTTAGTCACTGTTCAAATCCTTCTGGGGTTTATTGTATCAGCAGTAAATCTTGCTGAAAAATTGGGTGAATATGACTGGAGGGTCAACTTGCCAAGTGTAAAGTGGAAATCCAGAGAAGTACACTAAAAAATTGCCCAATATGCTGGCTTTTTATTAAGGCAGTAACTTGATCTTCCAATAAGGTAAGGTAACAACCCTCAAATTATGTTATGCTTGTTCTCCTTCAGATGTAAATTCTATTAGAGTGCCAAAAGCTATTTTATGAGAGAAATTGGTAGTCAGCTTCCATGATACCAGGCTTCCCTTGTTTTTATTCTTCAGTTTCCCTAGCTTTTCTCACCATCTGCACTATTGACAATTGGCAGCTAAAATCTCCACTCCCATATCAAATTAGTAAGAATGTATAGATATATATCAAATTGAACTTATTTGGATGAATGAAAGACATGATACTTAATATGTGATATGCCTGAGAAATCTAAAAGATTGAAGATATTTAATGTGAAAAATTAAAATAATATAAACTATTAGCTAAGTAATAATTTACTTCTATAAATCTGCAAAAGAAATTTCAGTTTAATGAATATATTAAGATTACACTGGACATTTTTTCGATTCCTTGTAACATAACCAATACAGCACTTCAAATATTTTCTTTCCCCTCCAATTTAAGTACTGTAGAATGTAATTCATAGCATTTTTCCAGATTAAAATAATCTTTAATTAAAAAAATACAATCAGGAAAAGAAGCTAAAGAATGCTATATTTTCTAAATACAAGCAATTACAATATTTATCAAAATTATATCTCTATTGCAATGGAAATAAAGCAGGATTCAGTCAGACAGAAAGTAATTAGTTTCAGGTGTTTCCTGTTAATAAATTAGAATAAACTTAGAGCCAGACTTTGTAAAATGATTTCCATTAATTAAAAAAAAATCAATGGTTTAATGTTTTTTCTCTTTTTTTCCTCAGGTGAACTGAAAAGCTATATATTTAACTCAACAATAGAATATAATTACATTTCCCCTTAAAACTTTGAGGTACCACTACATTATTCCAAATGACCAGGTGGAATATCGAATTAATATGAATGACTGAGAAACCTAAGGATTTTCAATCATCTTTAATTATTTGAATGACTAATATTTTTACAACATTAATTTAGGAACCAAGGGCATACACCCTGTTTTTTAAACATGTCTCCTGCCTTGGGAGACTGCCAATCTAAACTAAAATATATGAAACAACAAGATTCAGTGATTTTTTTTTATTAAATTGTGAACAAATTCAGAGGAGATAATTTTTATGGGGGACTAGAGTTAGTTAGGAAGTGGGACATGTGCCGGACCATGGAGGATGGGTGGGGACCCAGTGGTTATGAGGATGAAGGAGAATTCCATGTAAAGAAAACTGTCAAAATAATAACACAAAGGTCAACACAAGTGTGATATGCTTAATGAATAAAGCAAGGGTTTTCTTGATGGAAGAGAAAGCTGTACGTAGGAAAGTGAAGGGAAGTTCTGTAATCCTGACCAAATATTATTGGGTGGGATCTTTTTTATTAAGTTGTTTCCATGGAGATGTGACCCACCCAGTTGTGTGTGGGTCCCCTTGATTAGCTGGTTTCCATGGAGATGTCCCTCCATCCATTCAAGGTGGGTCACATACCGGAGTCCTTTAAGAGGGAACCATTTTGGAAAAAGCTTCAGAGCCAACACAGAGAGAGACATTTGGAGATGCAGAAAGAAAATGCCCTGGGGCAGCTGTTTGAAAGGAGGTGCCAGGAAAGAAAGCTAGCAGACATGACAGTGAAACTCTAAATGTCATCAGCCCTTTCCTGAGTCAAAGTATCTTTTTCTGGATGCCTTAGTTTGGACATTTTATGGCCTGAGAACTGTAAATGTGTAACTTGATACATTATCTTTATAAAAGCCATTCCATTTCTGCTATGTTGCATTCCAGCAGCTTTAAATAGACCCAAACAGATTTTGGTACCAGAGAAGTGGGGTACTGTGGTTTGCAAATATGAAACATGTTGGAACAGCTTTTAAAATGGATAAGGGAAGATTCTGGAAAAGTTATGAGGAGCTTGACAGAAAAGACCTAGAATGCTTTGACGAGACTGTTGGTAGAAATGTAAATAAGACCTCTGAAGATGTTATTAGTTAATATTGGCCAACTGAATAAAGGTGGCCTTAATTCAATATGGCTAAAGCCTTGTAAGCAAACATTGGACACAAAAAGGGAAGCAACAGAGAGTAACCAGAGCTGGAAGTCAGCACAACCTGGAAGAGAAAGGAGAAAATGGCACCATCTGCATAGCCATGTGACAGAAAAGCCAAAGAACAAAAACATTGCCAGCCAGCCAGAAGATATTGATTCTAGGAGGAAGCAAGCCTTCTATCCTCTGAAACCATCAGCCAATAAATTCCTTCTTTTGAGTCAACTCATTGTATGTATTTGTTTCAGCAGTTGGGAAATTAAGACAGTTGCCAAACTCTATAGACCACATTATTAAACTGATATGTTTTACAAGTTCCAGATGTAAGTCAATAGATGCAAATGAAGGTGGTGTTGTTAACTCTTAGTCTCATTTCAATCTGTCAATAAACTTAAATTCACAATCCCTGGGTAGCGGTAGCCCCATACAATTCCCCATGCCCTTTCTTTACAGAAAAAGAAAACAAAATTTAGAGAACCAAAATGACTCTTCTAAGATTTCATGGTTAATACCCAATAGAGGTAGGACTCATAGTTCTACTCCATCAACACTGTGAAGTACTGGACATGTATAGATACATATGATGTGTGTCTTTATTGTTCTTCCACTTCTGATCTGGCTTTCATTCTTCAACACCGGCTGCTCACAAAGTCTCTTGAAGGAATGACAGTATTTATCTTGATGAGATATTTCTTGGAAGACTTAGTATATATAATCTCCAGCACTTGGGAAAATACTTAGAGTTCATAATTCCCTCAACAAATGTTCACTGGATGAATGAATGAACAAATGAATGAATTAATTAATAATAAGTAAAATCAATAGCATCTTATTCTAAATTCAATACTCTTTTCTTTAAACCACAGTTGACTCTATAAGGATAACAATCCTGAAGAGAAGATGTGTCCCTTCTAAAGTGGTATTTATAAGGAAAAAGATTTCTTGATTCAGGTATTGAAATGGATTATTAATATATTTTAAATATCTTTTAAAGGTAAGAATAGCATCTTATATGTGTGCAGTGGCACATAAGATAACAGAGAAATGTGTGTACCTGTAAGTAAGGAATGTCAAATATGTGTGAATGACTAGAATTTAGTCTGAATAGAGATAATAAGAATTAAGTATTTGATCAATGAAGGACTAGTTGATGAAAGCCAAGTATTTTCTAGTTCTGTTTTTAATACACCCCAGGATACCTAAAGAGTAATGAGAAATTCTGAAAACAATATTATTTTCATTGAGCACTTTTAGAAAATGTGTTCAGAAATTGTTTTGAAATCTAATAAAGAACAATGAGGTGCAAAAACTTCTAATACACTATAAATATTTTGTTAGGGAGTCAGTATGTTTGTAAGTAAGGAAGTCACATGATTTAAAAAATAAATCTTTTTATTTGCAGAGAAGGGCTTAGATTTTATTTAGGGGAGTAGCAATTAACCAGTGTTGATTTCACCTTATAAAACTAATTGCTCATAATATTATGAGAAATCCCTAGATGAGAGCTGCTCCATCTCTATGGTTTCAAATCTATCAGACCATAAATCTTTTCAACAGTTCCAGTGTTTCCAGAGTTCTTTTTCCTCCTAATATATATACAAGTGTTCTGTAGGTCAGCTCTTTCTTCCAGTATATTCTCAATAAGAATGATTTAATGACATAACATGTTATCACTCAGTATTCTAAGCTGCAAGCAAAACAAACCAACTCTGGATGTATTAAGCAGAAAATGATTTATGAGGAAAGCATTGCATAGTTCACAGACTCTCCAGGATGAGCGAAGAGGAGGTCACACAGCCAGGAAAAACTACCAAAGTAATGCTGCAGAACTAATCAGGGGATAGCTCCTCTTCTGTTGCTGCCAGCGTGGATAGAGATGACTCTACCCAAAATACTGACATCACACATTCAGCTCCAAGTAATGTTGTTTGATTACTGTTGCCTCTAGAAATGGGGCAGAATTGATGTTATTCTCGTTACCCTCATATTCAGAATGAGTTCTGTATCACTGTTTTTTTAGTGTCATTAACTTCAGATTCTAATCTGTGTCATCTTTGGCAGAGGCCAGAACATGTCTCAACTAGGGGTTCTCCACTGCAATCCTCTTATCAAGGCTTGCTGGTGGCACAGTATAGCATCTCCCATACATTTTATGACCCACAGGTTCCAGAGGATCACAAGGGCCATATGCAGGGCTACTTTCTTTTGGTACCCACTCAAAGCTGCTGCCATTTCAGGTCACATAGAAAGTAGATTGGTTGGATGCCCCTAAATCCAAAGAGGCTCACCAAATACTATATAGCTTCCTTAGTATAAGGAATGAAAAGTGTTGCTATTGCCCTGTTTTTGTAGGTAGTATCTCCATGGATTACAAATCCCTAGAAATCCTGGAGATGTCACCAAGGTGAAAGGATTCTGTATTTTCATACATTTAGCTACTACTATCTTCTAGTATGCATGTATTTTACAAAAGGTAAATAAATAAAAACAAACTCCTACTCTGCTGGTACTATCAGAATGATTTTGTCAAGGTAGTATGTCAATGGTCTCTTCTGAGGGAGAGTGAGAAAATCAAGTTCCTTGTCAACTAAGCTGTGGTATACAATTGGCCAGATGTCCAATACATGCTTCTATCCAGGCCAGATGAAATCTTTAAAAAGATTATGCTAGTCGCTAGATTTATGTGGATTTGATGCAGGAAAGAAACCACATTTGGAACAGCAGCTGTGATTGAATAAGCTAAAGATAATCCATTGTTATTTTCTGTACCAGTCAAATAAGTGAGTTTAATGTGAACACAAGAGGAATCACCACTCCTTAATCTTTTAAGTCTTTGGTAGCAGGATCAATCTGTTCTATTCTATGTAGGCTGCAGGATTGATTTTGTTTTACTATCTTGGTATGGAACAGAGAGATTCTAGGAGTTCACTTTAGCATTTCCTATCATGATAACTCTTATTCAATGAGTAAAGGTGGGAATTCTGCCAGTTACTTAGAATATTTATTCCATTTGGAAGTTGGGAAAAAATATAACTTATAATTTTGGGTTCCACCAAGCCTTACATGTGATAGACAAAGGTTACTATTTCATTTATCTCCTGAGACCCATTAGCTCCTTTATAGTGGATCAAGTGATAGTTCATCTCTCCAGGATTTAGTTTGAAGCCAATGTCTAAAAACCCCTGAAAGTTATGGATAGTTCCTTTCCTAACGACAGTTATTCTGATAAATAGGTGCAGATCCCTCCATGAAAATGTTAAGAGAAGAGTCAGAGTATGTGCTAATAATATTGATACAGAGTCCAATCTCAAGATTACCTCCCCTTTTCTCAGTTCAGGGAACTTGATCTTTAAACTGACTCATATCTAGAAACTGGATGAAGAGCCATTATATTTTTGATGGCTCAAGTAAGATCTACACCAATTAGATCTAGGGTTTATTCAATTCTATTTTAGTATCAGGGGTCACATGATCAATATGCCACCACAAAGTATCCTTGTGACACAAACATCCTAAGCCCTTTGCTAGTCGTATGGCTTGTTATAATAACTATGACCTCATTAGTCTAACTGCTATGTGTCATTCCTTACCTTCTGCTCCCTGTGATCTTGGTATCAAACTGAAATCAGGGAGTTCTCAACTGCATGAGTATCATTTCTCTCCAGAGTGCAAATCCATGTAACACTTTTCAAGGATGTTGACACTCTACTCATTAATGATTGATGTATTTTCAAGACCTTGGATAAGTGAATGCATAGTAGACCCTCTGGAGTGCATAGTACTGGAGGAATTGAGTGCTCAAATACATTAATCCTCTCCAACATTCACTCATCCATTAGTTTCTAGATTCTTTCCTCTACCTTATACCAAAGAATTTGAGTTTAGGATAGAATTAACCAAGCTAAACACACACCCACATACTCCAAAATAAAACAATAACATAAAGTTTAAAAACACACCAGCTGCTCAATCTAACACAGTAAATCAAAGACCAGCTGAGTAATTGAATTCATATTGATGAATTCAACCTATTCTAAAATAATTGTACCCCTCCTTGTTTGTCTACAATTTTTAGATTCCATTCTCACACATATTCTCTACATTTTAACCCATATATAATATCAAAATCTTACAATATTTCTCTCCCCAGGCTTTTCACTTATAGTGTACTTCCACAAACATTCTTGCCTCTGATTCTGATTATAAGTTTGAAAACAATTCATGGTGACATGAATCTTGCATTATTTCTCCATCAGGGTTGGTCAGTGTCTCACAGCAAGACCTATTGTGCTGAGTCATAGGGCCAATTCTACTGTCAATAGGAGACTGTTAACCTCCTGTATTTTCCCATTCAAATTTTCAGAATCCCAATTTTTACCAGGCCAGAGGCTTGTTGAGTTCAGTTGGCATGATAATTTGGCAACTTCTAAAATCAAATTTGAATTTGGTTTTGGTAGTTGCAGCCCTGAGGATGCTAGAAAGAAATAGTTGCTTCAGTTTGGTAAAGCTGCCGGAATGCAATATAGGAGAAATATGCTGGATTTTACAATGGGGATTTATTAGCTTATAAATTTACAGTTCTAAGACCATGAAAATGTCTAAATTAAGACATTAACAGGATGAAACCTTCTCTGAAGAAAGGTTGACCAAATCTGGGAGACCTCTGTCACATAGGAAGGTAGATGGCTGGCATCTGCTGGTCCTTCTCTCCCCAGTTTCATTGCCTTCAGCTTCTGGCTTCAGTGGCTTCCTCTCAGCTCCTCCGAATGCTTTTTCTCACAGTTCTCCAGTTTTTTTTCTGTCTTTTATCCTCTAATAATGGACTTCAGTAAAAGGCTGAGGCCTACCTTGAATGGATTGGGTCATGTTTCAAATAAAATAACCTAATCAAAAGGTTCCACTCACAATTGATAGGTCTGCATCCATAGGAATGGATTAAAAGAACATGAGCTTTTCTGGGATACATAACAGCTTCAAATCACCACAACAGTGGTTGTAAAAAATGCTAGTATTTGAACATAGACCAAAATTTTATGGCTTTCATCAATTGTTGCATTTTCTTTAAGCCATGCATGCAAGTAGAGACATTTACCTCTTCACAGACAAGCCATGCATGCAAGTAGAGACATTTACCTCTTCACAGACCTTTTACCCCTCATGCCCACCAAACTCTCCTATAGAAACAGCTATTCTGCCACTGCCCCCCACCAAATTTCACCTAACCTGCAGTCAATCATAGAAGTCAGGGTTATTAAGTAAGTCATACATAGAATTCAGGTTATAAGAAACATACAAACCCTAGATAATTTAAGCAGGGCACGATTTAGTAAAATGATATTTAATAAGTGTGTTAGTCAGGATGTGCCATGGTATGCTATATTGCAGTAAAAAAATAACCACCCAAAGTCTAGTTGCTTATTAAGGTTTATTCTTCACTTGCACTACATGTATATTTCTGCTGGCCAAAGGGTTCTCCCATTATTTTGTCTACTCATGGAACTGGAATGATGGAGCCATCATTTCAATATGTGCTTTCAAAATCACTGCCGCAGTAGGATGAGAACATGACAACTTGTACATTGGCTTGAAAACTCCTGCTATATCATTTCTAATCAAATATCTTTACCCAAAAGATGTCCTGTAGCCACATATACTTAAAAGGAAGTGAAAAAGTACAATCCTGTAATGTTCTCAGAAGAGGCAGATACAGTTGTGAGCATCTCTGTTGATCACCAGAGAGTCTCAAAACAAAGCAGGAGAATCATCGGTCTTTATGCTAGGCAGCCAGAAACAGAGCTTGAACACCCATCACAAAATGGATTCTTTGAGGATATTGATTACACCTCTGTGCTTAGTAGCTCAACATAAGCCACAAATACATTGGGAGCATCTGTTGGAACTGCTAATATCATAGTCTCTGAAAACTGAAGCTACCACCATAATGGTCAATTCCTTGACAGAATGGTTTCTGTGTGGTCCCTATTGCTTTAAGCCTTAGATGACTACATTCAATTGGCAGAATCCAGATCATGTAGGTTTGCTTAGCCAAGGATGGGAGCTTCTGTAATGGAAACTTCTGTAATGGGACTTTCGCAGGCAAAGGAACTAAGTGCAGATGGCAAAAACTAAATAAAACTAGTGCAAACACTATATGATATATTTGTGAAGTGTGTGATATTTAGTCTTGGTTCTTTTGTAGAATAACCAGATTTTTATGTGGAAAAATTGATATCATGTGAGTTGAATTAAGATTTTTATACTATAGATAAACATGTAACAATGGTCTAATACTATTCCAATTTCCCTCCAATATATAATTTCTTGATATATTTCTAAGAGGAAAGGAACAAATTATTGAACTTTAAAAGTCCATCTTGCAAAAACAGATTATAAATATACTAGTCTGATTTAAACATTTTTATTCTCCTTGATATTATTTTATGAACATCACTAAGGTAACCCAACTGCATGTATCATGTAGTGGTAGAAATTTATTTCAAAATAAATTAAAAAGACTGCAGATCACTCTCAGCCTTGAAATCTAGTACAATGAGGTTAGCTTGGTTTGTACTTGCTTAGCAACTATGAACCCTTCAAATTTTGCTTTCAGATTTCTTCCTTCTGCATTGGAGGTGTCTTTCCTATGCTTTTTCCGCCACCGAATTTTGGAAGCATGACTTCTTTTCTAGGTTTCTCAATTCCAAAGATAGAGAAGAATCTTTCCCTTGATGGACAATACTTGTAACTGATACATGTGAGTTTTTACATAGATTGGTTTCTGAAATATTTATAAACTTTTTGGGAGATTGGAATGGTGCCAAAATATTTTGAAAGAAGGTAGGACATGGCTTTTGGGGATCCAGAGGGCACCCTGTTATATATTGAGTTGTGTCCCCAAGATGGTATGTTCACATCCTAACTGCCAGTCCAATAAATGTGAAGTCATTTGTAAATAGGATCTTTAAAGGTATTATAACTTAAGGTGAAGCCAAACTGGATTAGGCCATATCTGTTTAGGGCCCTACTCAAATATGAATTGAATCCTTAAAAGGAAAGACCTTTGGAAAAAGTCACAGGTAACTGAGGCAGATAGAAGGAGAGAGAAAGGCTGCCATGTGACAAGAGAAGAAATTGATTGTGGGCAACCACCATTGGAACCCTACCAACTGCAGAGGAAGCCAAAACCTGATGATAGATTCCCCATTTCTGCCATTAAAAAACTGTAAGACAATAAATTCCTTTGTTTAAGCAAAAAAGAAAAAAAGTCAAAACAAGCAGACAAAATGTGAAATACATAAACATTCTTTTATTAAGACTTTCATTTACCGCTGCATAACATAATACAGGCAAACCCAATCTAAAATACTACAGGAAAAAATACAGGATCTGCAAAGAATCAAAACCATATCAATGAACCTCAACACTGTTGGTATATGTGACAATAACCTGAAGATATCAACTGTCTGTAATCATGCTTATAGGATTAGAAGTATCAAAGGTAAGAGCCAAATATATATATATAAATATACATATACATACATATACGTATATACACAAAACACACATATACAAACACACAGACAGAGAGGCTTTTAAATAAGCAAAACTTTTGGAGAAAAGTAGATTATTAAATTAAATTTGTTATTTTGAAGCAAGTTTGCTTCCAGACCAAGTTATTTCTAAAATAACCGATCTGACAAGTGAACCATTGTTCCTTTCAAGTTATCATTGTCTCTGTGTCTAATATATAATTTCTATAAAATCAGAATCCTTAAAATGAAAAACATTTCCACTTGTACAGATAAGATTACATGACTTATAATTTATGAGGTGTGATAAAAAGAAAGACGAAAAATACAAAAGAAGTATCCAACACAGTCCTCATCTTCAGGGCGCTCAGAGTAGTGCAATCGAGGGGGATTGTTCTAGTTTACTAACTGCCAGAATGCAGTATACCAGAAATGGAATGGCTTTTAAAGGGGGGAATTTAATAAGTTAAAAGTTTACAGTTCTAAGGCCTTGAAAAATGTACCAATTAAAGCAAGTCTATAAAAACATCCAAATTAAGGCACCAACAAGAGGTTACCTTCACTCAAGAAAGGCCAATGAAGTTCAAGGTTTCTCTCTCAACTGAAAAGGCACATGGCGAACATGGCGACATCTGCTCGCTTCCTCTCCAGGCTTCTTTCTTCATGAAACTCCCCCGGGGACGTATTCCTTCTTCATCTCCAAAGGTCTCTGGCAGTGTGGGTTCTCTGCCTCGAGGCTCTCTCGTCATTCTGAAGCTTTCTCCAAAATGCTTCCTCTTTTAAAGGGTTCAAGTAAACTAATCAAGACTCACCTGGAATGGGTGGAGTCACGTCTCCCTCTATTCAAAAGTTAATATCCACAATTGGGCGAGTCACATCTCCAGGGAGATAATCTAATCACGTTTCCAATATACAGTGCTGAATAGGGTTTAAGAGAAATGTTTGTTCCCACAAGATTGATTAGGATTTAAACATGGCTTTTCTAGGGTACATAAATCCTTTCAAACCAGCGCAGGGATACAAACATTGAAGTGCATGAAGCTAACTGAACATTATAGTAAAATATACAAACAGTTAGAAAGAGAGCAACATCAGCCCACAAAGTTAAATGGTACTTCTTTGGAGCGTCAGGACTTGAGATGAGAATTAAAGGAAAGAAGAGTAAGATTTTAATTATGCAGAGTACAAGGGAGAACCGTAAATTAAAAAAATAAATTTATAAAAGAAATACAAGTATAGCTATGACCATTGTCCAAATCAAGATTAAAAGAAAAAAAAATTGAAAAAACTTAGTGCTACAATTTAGTTCTTCAATTAACCCTTTCCAAAATACCAAAACATAAATAATTTAAGCAGCCTTAGGACTTGCAGCTAATTTTTCAGCTACAGTTGAGAAGGGATTTAACCACTTTTGTACATAAATATAGGAACACAGGGAGAATTTGTGCTCAGTGCATAATATGCTGTGATAATACTTGATAGGTTAGGCTAATAATACCTAATATCTATGAAGCATATTGAAGTAAAATTAATTTTATTTTTAAATACCTTTAAGCATTTGTATAATTGGGAAATGAAAGGCATTACTGGACTGTTACTGGAGAACTTTTTACTTAATTCCAAAATAAAAATACTTGAAGAAAACTAAAACATTTTTTTTCTTTAGCCATATGATTATGGAGTTTGATATTATATTAGAGAATGGTTTCCATAGAAATTTTGATATCTACCAATTATTAAGATTCTGTGACTTAGGCAGCTTGTGAAATAATGTTCATTTCAAATTGCTTTAAGAGAAAAGATGGGATTGCAGTGGCTAGGCAATCCTACATGCTTAGCAATATTCAGATATGCCTTTACCTTCATGGACTCTAAAGGGTGAATAAATTTTAACACTGTGTCAGACAGCACAAGTATATAGGTAGTGATGAGCATACCAAAGGAATGACTTTGGAAGTATATAGACTCTTGAAATGATGCTTAAGATTCTTTTCAGTGTATGATTTGTGTAGACAATTAATATCTACCTTCATTGCTTACCTTTTCTTCAAATATGCTAAAATGAAATTAACACAAAGAAATTTGGAAGTGAGAAAAATCGTTCAACATGTGCTCACACAGTACTATTTTAGCTAATTTGATATCCCCCCAAATTCTGTGGTAGTGACAGTTGTGACCCAATGAAAGCGCTTTCTGTAACACATGTTAAATCAATATAACCTGATACCCAAGCACAGCATTTGAAGATCTTTCTCTTTGCAGAAGTGGCTGCATTCTTTTAATTCACAACCATATTTTAATCTATACTATTGAGCTTTTTTTTCTACCTGGGTGTAAACTAAAAGGGCCCAGTTTTATTCAGAAACATGATTTTAAAAAAAGTAACAATTTTCTCTGACCTTCATGTTTATGAAAAGAAACTAGAATGGACCAAAATGCAGCATAATGACAACTATAATGTTCTTGCTGCAGGTTTTTATCAATCCTATTTGTGTGATAAAGTGTATTCATGTATACAAGGATTTTTAAAATATTTTTTATTGTGAAATACAACATATATACAAAAAAAGAAAGAAAAAGCAATAATTTTCAAAGTACACTTCAATAAATAGTCACAGAACAGATTTCAGAGTTTGTTATGAGTTACTATTCCACTATTACAAATCTTTCCTTCTATCTACTCCAAAACACTGGAGGCTAGAAGAAATATCAGTATAGTGATTCAGTAGCCATACTCATTTCTTAAATCCTATTTTCTCTTTTATAACTCCTCCTTCTCCTTTGATCCTTCTCCCAATCTATAGGGATCTTTATGCAATGCCTGTTCTAACTTTTGCATGTTGAGAAGGGGGATCACACTAAAGACAGGGGAAAGTAATTAGTTGATAATCTTGATCAGGCTGATCCCTCTGGGTTTCAAGATTTATCTGACCTAGGAACCCTCTGCAAATTACAGGTTCCAGGAAAGCAAACCTAGTGCATGAAACTTTTTTAGAGTCTCAGTTCAAGCCCTAAGTGTTCTTAAGAGTTAACAGGAGTGATGTTGGTTGGGGGTTAGCAAACCGTGGCAATAAGCACCATCTAACTGAAGCATCCATAAGAGTAGCCTCCGGAATGCCTCTGGAGTTATTTGATCTCTCTTAGACTCTGATGCCTTATTTTATTACCCTTCTTTTCCTCCTTTTGGTCAGGAAGGTGTTGTCGATCCCACAGCACCAGTACAAGGATTTTTTTTTAAAGAAAGGATTAGTTTAAAAATGAGTCTCCATTGGCTCTTCCTTAGAATAATTAGTATGTGGTTAAATTTGTATGATTGGAAGAGAAAAAGTATACGCAGGTAAAAATTTCTCACTCTCTTAAATTAGGACATTCTAATAAGAATAAATCAGATGATACATTAAGGGAACCACTGTTAGGAATAGGTGGGAAGATTAGTCTTTTGAGCAACTTAATAGACATCAATCTCAAAAAGTCAAGTATAATTCAGAAAATCTTGCACAATTTTTCCCTAGAGGTGCAGCAGGATCATTTGAAAATTTTGTACCTCTTTCTATGCTATATGCTATGTTGTTTGTTAGTTTTTCATGAAAAGACTGACTATTCACTATAACACATGTAATCGTTTCCATAAAGTCTTAGAAGATGACCATCTGGCCCATATTTGCTAATGATGATCATGGTATATGCTACTGCCAGACTGGATCTTAGCATTTTAATATAGTAATCTGGGCTCTTTTGATGGCTGCTACCACCAAATGGAATATGTGATGGCCCAGATCAATTATTAAGATATCTGAAACGATCAAATTACTGACACCCTAGTCCACTCATTTCATGCATTCTGTCCATCTTATCTATGATGCTTAGAATTGCACATTAATGAGAATTTTCTTGTATTTATGCTTAGAAACTTCAGGCGTAGTTTTTTGCTATGAATAATAATCCTCAAGTATTGAAAGTGACCAAATTTGTCTTAGTTTGCTAGGGCTGCTGTAACAAAGTACCACAGTCTGGTTGCCTTAAACGGCAGGAATATATTGTCGCCCAAATCTGGAGACGAGAAGTCCGAAATCAAGGTATCAGCAGGGACATGCTTCATCTGGAATTTGTAGGGTTCTGGAGCGGCTTGCTGTCTATTTGATATAATTCAATCTCTACTTCAGTTACATCGCCATCTCTATCTCCACATCAGTTGTGTAACTGTCTAAATTTCCTCCATTTATAAGGTCACCAGTCATACTGGATAAGGGCCCACGCTAATCAGCTTGATCTCATCTTAACCAATAACATCTTCAAAGATCCTGTTTACAAATACGCTCACATTCATAGGACCAGAGGTTCAGACTTGAACGTATCTTTTTTGGGGACACAATTCAATCCATAACAAAATTTTCATTGAATTTTGGGGAAAATTTTCTTTTACTTGCTAGTAGATAGATATTCATTTGGCTATCTTAATGGAACCAACAAATTGGTCTGAATATCCAGAAAATGATTATTAACTTAAAATATGGATAAGTTGACCCACAAATGGGGGGGGTCTATATTATTTCTCTCACACGTTAATCCAAATGTAATGCTCTTCATGCTACATGAGTATTAATTCCTTATGTAAAATTATTTCTTAGCACCAAAGCATATCAAATAACAGAAAGTAATTTTCATTTACTGAATGCTTACTATGTGCCAGACCTAATATAGGACCTGGCATAAAGAAATGAGAATTTCTTTCATTCCCAACTAATGAAAATTTGACTTGAAAGCTGTTGCAGAGGCAAAACCTAGGATTTTCAAAAGAATCATTTATTCATTTTATGGAAAACAGCAAAAAGTCCTAATGCTGCACATTTTTCCATCTCTAATTTTGGTAAAAATCATCTTATGAAACATAAATTTTAAAACAGGACACAAATAATTTTGTGGAAAATTTTAAGCTGTTTAAAATGAAAATTATTGCAAACCCACTTGTAAAGGCAACAAACACTGGAAAAGAACAGTAAAGAAAAATGTGCAAAAGGGAACAAAGACAAAATTAAATAAATGACAGAAAAAATACAAAGTGTAAATCCCTATACCCAAACCTGAAGATGCTGGAAATAAATGAAAAGGAAGCTAAAAATTAAGGCTTAAAAGAAAGAAGACTGGCAAAATAAGGCTAGAATTCACGGAACACAAAACCACAAATAATTGAAAAAAGAAAACTGTGATGAATATAAGTAACAATCATTCCCATTTAACTAGCATCTATTAAGTCTCTTATGCATCTGGCATTGATTTTAACCAAATTTGACAAAAGAACCATAAGCACATACTGATACATTTAAAACCTCTAAGATTTCTTTCACTGTTTTATAAGTTCGTTGCATTACCAATTAGGAAGTAATCTGCCTACTAAACCTTTTAAAGTATTATTATATTATGCATAAATTCTCTTAAACATTTTACAGAAGCATGTTTAAGTATTTCTGCAAAATTCATCCCCTTTGACAGCTCCAAGTGGCCACACGTCGCCCAGAGTTGGTAACTTCCCTTCGTGCTTCCCTTTGTGCTTACTGTCCTTTTTCCATAAACTCTTCAATCCCTCCCACCTAATTAATGGGACAAAATGCCTAAATAAACATGAAAGGGAAGGACTTTAAAAGCTCTACTACCCCTCAATAAAAGGACTTATCACAGCTGAGAGCTGACACTTTACTGTGACTGATCTCCTCATTTACGTGTCCCCAGCAAGGACATCCACCTCAGGATGGTTTCAAAGCTTTCATTCATTGGCAGTTAAAGTCATTTCGCTTTTGGCCTCATCTCATCAAAGATTAGAGGCATTGACTTAGAAAGGAAGGTTGAATTAACCAAAATTGGGCCAAAGAATAACTAACCAAAATAAAATATAAAAAGATGAAGAAAAGAAGAAGCACGGTAGACGGTAAAATGAGGAAGTCATTTAAACCAATGAAATCCTTTTGTTTTGTTTTGTTTTATGAACCAGTGAAGTCTTAAATTGAATAACTGTCAATTTCCTGAGAATGAGAGCTTTTAAATTCTAAAGTACTGTTGTACTGTAAGTGAAGTGATTAAGCAGCCACTTGGCTCATGTAACACTAGATTGCCATCCCAAGGTGAACTGAATTGAACTAACAATATAAATTAGGCCAGGAAAATTCTCTTGATGCTTAAAACGAAATTGTATTTTTGGAAACATCGAGTCAGTGTTATTTATTTCTTACTATAGAAAAGTACAAAAAAAAAAAAACCAAAAAACAGTCCAGCTAACTATATTAACCACTAATCTTCATTGCCCAATGGGTAGAAATTTTATTTTGACATAACAGACTTAATTCAGAACAAAGTACATTTAAGGCAAATTTCCTCTATCCCTCACGCCTGGTGTAATGTCTGATACTATGAATGTGAGTGATATATGGTGAGTGAGTAAGTCTGATAAGAAAGCTCAAAAAATATGCTAGAGTATGCAGTTTTAAAACAGCCTCTAGATATTTTCTAATTTTGATCCTCGGTCTTTCCTGATTTCATTGCTTGTGTTTCTGAAAGAATGATTTAAAGGGGACTGTGGTTATTCCCAAATATTTTTTGTTCATTAGATACTTAAGTTTCACTGTATCTCACTGTTCATAATGTTTTCCATGTTATGCAAAATTTAATAAAATACAGTGATGTTCATTATCCATCCCCAAGCCCATTGATGTACCACTTTTCAAACTCTGTGTTAAACCACTAAAGTGCCCTTAATAAATGAGTCCAGATGGAATGCGTATGTAAATCAGGGTTGAGTGAGTATGTGAGATGTAACCCACAAATAGCATTATACTCAATCACTCCATAAGATGCCACATGGCCTAGGGTAATTTTCCATAGCAAAATCTAAATAACATTGTTCATTTGCTAATGATCTAAATGTCATAATTAGGACATGTTGCGGCTACAGAACTCTAATTACTGATAAAATACAACTTTCATCATGACTTTCTTCCATTTCAAGGAAATGATCATTATAGCTAAGTCCAGCCTTTCAACCTCTTGATTATTCCAATAAAACATTTCTGGAAATTCCAAACACATTGCCTGATTTAGAATTGCTGTTCCAACTGGGAACTAATGATTTTTCAAATCCCGTGCATGTGGCATCATTACCGAGTGAGAAGCAAAATAGCAACCATTAGATGCATACTTACAGCTTGCAACTAACCACTGTACTAGTACTGACTCTCACTGCACCTGGTACTGGTGACCTGGCCAAGTAAGCCAAAGTAGTTTTAAATCGAACTAAATTGTTTGGTTTGGTTGCAGAAGTCAGAAGTTTAGTTCTATGTATCTTAGCATCCATCAGAACCATTAGGTTTCTCTTCAAATATACCTAACTGTACATCTCTACATGTCAAGGCTCGTGTTGCCCTATAAAGTGGTAGACTCCTCACATGATATGAATTTAGAGAGAGTCCCTTCTTAAAAAATCTCTCCTATTGTCTATTACAGTTTCAGAAAGTCAATCATCAGAAATTTCCACTTTAGACTCCGTATTCCCTATGAAAATTTAAATATCCTTAAAAGAAGAAAAGAAAAAAACTCACAGAAGGTTAAGAATAATTTTTGTGACTTCAGAAAAGGACTTTCCTGGCTATGATAGTAGCTTTGTAATTAGAGTAGAAACATGATCCACAATCAATAGACATATCATTTTTCTAATGAGATCCCTATTTGTGGAAGTTTGAGCAAAGACCTTTCCTCATTGTTCCTTCATTTGTGAAATGTGTAGTTGCCATCCCCCAGTGCATACTTTGAATAGGGTGTCTTCCTGTCCAGTGTGGGGCTGGCGCTGGTGCTTTGTCCAAGTTTTCTGAGACCACAGACAGGGTCCTTTCCCTCCCATCTTCAAAGAAATAAGTAAATGGTATGTCAGTGCGCATGAAAAACTTTACTTATGTCACCATTTTCTATAGCAATAATCAGATCTTTGCCCTTAGAAAAATAACCCATTATATTTAACATCATATTTTAAAAGTTAATATTTCTCACAAGATTATCTAAAGAAAAAAATTTAGTACTAGAGTTAATTTTTGTAACAGAACAAAGTTTAACAACATGAATTAGAAAATGTAATTACCATGCTCTTTTTAAAAAAAATTCAACAGACTCTCATTCATTTAGGCCATATTTTTTTAAAAGACCAAAGGAGAGAAAATGAGCTTATTAATAGCAGATTATATCCATACTATACTAAAAGTGCTTTTTTAAATTACATTTTGTGAAAAATGAGTCAAATTTCCAAAGGAAAATCTATGCTAATAAAAATAACACTTCTTCAAAGGCTCCTTCAAAAATACTTTTTCTCATCTACCCAGGTTTTCATTAAGAATAGGAGAAATAAGAATTATGTTTTTCTTATGTAATTGTCTTTGATTATTTTATGAGAGTGAAATTACAAATGTGGGGAAAATAAACATTAACTGAGTTAATATACTTAGAAGGGCATTCTTTATAGGAATATTTATGTTAAACCAAGCTTCAAAACCCATGTGCAGCCATGAGAGGTGTGAATCTGAGTAAGCAGATGTAACCGAGAACACCACGACTTGAAAAAGTTGTTAAATGATCATGGAAAAAATAATTTACTTTCCAAGGGGGCATGCAACAAGTGTAAGGACAAACGTATTCCAGCTGTCCATTTTAATAGACTCATATGGCCTCCATGGGACAATGACCTCCTTGTTAGATAATATAATTTAGACTAACAAATGTTAGTAGCAGGGAGGTTTTCATGATTAGAAAGAATAAGATTGTGATGATCTGAAAGCTGAAGTACAGCTCTGAGTGCTCTTTTGCCAATGCTATAACTCAATATTTTCTCTTTTTTAAGGGTGTGGGTACTTCTTCAAATGCTAAGTTTCTATTAGATTTTCCTAGGCATTCATTTTTCATTATTTGAAAGAAACACACACTGTGTAGAGAGCTGTAAATCCCAGGTTGTTAATAGTGATCATAAAGTTGTTCTAGTTTTAGAACATTACCTGAGAGTCTAAAGATAAAGTGTGTGCAAATGAAAATTTGTCTTAAAGTTAATTTGAAGGGCAAGCTAGAATTATGGCAATCGTTTTCTTAACCAATCATTACTTTTAAAAACTTTATATAGTGCTTTATAACAATATAGGAAATCTTTGCTATTAAATGTGAAAGTCATAATGAATAATAGAATGATGGACAACAAGATTTGTAAACTGGTTCTCCAATTCATTAAATTTGAAAATAGTATTCCCACAAAGAACTTTCTTCTCATTATTAACTATCATTTCACAATGCCTAATTTCTTTCTGTTCTGGCTCTGGGAAAAGAGGAACAAGACTCAGAATTAATGGTAATGTGGCTTTAGTGAATTTTGTTCTGGAGCAGGTGGAAAAGAATCTTTCAACTTGATTGGTGTCTAGGTTGCTTTCTTCAAGTTTCAACCCCAAGATAAGGATTTCAGTGCAAATAATTTACTTGGGAGGAAATCCCAGAAAATACCAGTGGAGAAGTGGAATATGGAAGGTAAGGAAGCCAATAAGTGTCCAGTAGTAGCTGGGCTCCATCCAGCTAGGAAATTATGGGGAATAATAGACCACTCCTTAGATTTATCCTCCTTGAAGGCGGAAGAAGCTGGGATATTTAATTCCAATCATATCAGTCAAAGATTGGTAGCTGTTTCTGAGCTACCCACAGACTATTTGAAAGCCCTCAGGAAGAAAGTTACAGATGTTTGATTTGCAAGCAGGATGCCACTGAATTCTATTGGAACAGTGAGTGCAGTGGGAATGAAAATATGCTATAGTTTAGACAATGAGTTAGCAATGTAATGATGTATTGTTTAGTAAATTCATTGTTCTGGTACTTGGAAAGGGCAGCCCTTCAGCCTTCAGAGATGGTAGATCATATTTCCTAGTGTTTGGGGAGTTTAGTTCTTTGGTGAAATCCTGTACCTTTTCATAAATTTTTCTAAATTCCTTTTTATTTTATTGAAGAAATTAATCATGGCTTTAAAGTCCATGTTGGGCATCCCAATAGCTGATCCCTGTAGTTTTGTCAACTGGAATATCTGAAGTGTTTTGTTAAACATAAAATATTGTAGCCACTCTGATATTTTTTTTCTTCAAAGAGATTTCACCCTTGCATTTGCAAAGCAAACAGAGTGAGGGTCGATACCTTTATTGATTCAGGGTTAGAGTTATGCATTAGTTCAGGTCCTCTAAGAAGAAGACAGCAAGATGGGATTAGACAAGCAAAAGATTTGTTGGGAAAAATGACTGTGAATGATTATGTGAGAAAACAGGAGCAGGCAGTGAGTGTTCAGAGAGTGATATTTGTCCGTTATCCATGAAAGGAAAGGAAGAGAAAGGAGGAATGAATAGGAAGATTCTCATACAGCAGTGAGCTTCTAAGAAAATTTTAGCCAGGATAACAGGAAATCCTTGAACCAAAATTTGCTTATTAGGGGAGTCTCAAATCTTACAGAGATAGGTCAGCACTAGAGCTCCTCTTATCCTCAGTTACCAGCTAGGAGCATCTCTGGGAAGTGCAGTAGTGGATCTAGAGAGGTAGTGGCTGTGACTGCCAGCCAAATATACTCTCCGCAGCTGGTTCCCCTGGAGGAGATCAGTTTTCCACAGTTATAACAAGTGAGATTGCATTTCATCAAGATTTCATCAACCACTGGATTATCCCAGCTCCCGAGGCTTACCTCTCCAGACATTCCAACTGAGTCTAAACTAATCACAACGGACCCTCTAGCTGGCTGGTTCTGAACTTTAATTCAATTCTCCTCAGCACTGTAAGACTGCCAAAAACTGCCCTCTAATTTTCAGATGGTTTCTGCTTGGAATAATTTCCTTCCCAGTAAACTTCAGAATTTGGCAATTATATTTAGGTGAAAACCGCTGATGTTTTAGGCTGAGTTCTTGTCTCCTCTTTTCTTACCAGAGTTTGCCCACCCACTCAAGTCTCTAAATTGTGTCCCTCCATCTCTGCAAGACTGTCAAAGATAGCAGTTGGCATTTCAGCAGAGGCCCTCTTCCTGAAGCCTTTGTCTGGAACATCAGCTTGTTGTTCACCTAGAATTAAGAGTTATCCTGAGAAAAAAGGTGACTGGAGATCATTGGCTCACTTTTCCCTGTGAGAACCATTCCTGGGCTATTGAATGTCAAAACCTGGTTGCCCCAGAAGCTCTTTAATAGTTTCAAATCTGTTTTCCCCCCTGGAAAGCTGGTGTGCCACAGGCTATTCTATTGAAGTCTTCTTAATCTTTCAATAAGTGAGTATAATTTGTGTATATTTATTGTGATGATACATTTCAAACGATGTCTAGTGTTTAAAATTATATCTATGAGACTAGATGGAATATGTCCAAATCTTGTCTCTATTCTTGTTAGTACCTTAACCCTGAGAAAATTATTTAATCTCTCTCTGCCTTTCTCATCCAAAAAAGTAGGTAATAGTAATACTTCTCCTATAGTACGGTTGTTTATTGAACAACTTATTATATGTAAGTACTTAAACAGTGTCTGGCATTTATCAACTGTTTTCTAAGTGTTAGCAATTACTATGTTATTTTCTTCAATAATGATCTGTGGACAGTAAATCTCAATAATATGTTTTCTGTTTGTTTGAAAATATTTTTATTTATGTTAACTCTTTAATGGTAGTTTGGTTGAGTACAGAACCCCAGGATCACTGTTACTTTCCAAAGAACTTTGACAATTTTATATCATTTTTTCCCCATATTTATTGTTGTGGGCAATGATTTATAGTTAAACTGGCTTTTCTAGGAAACCATTTTTTTCCTTCTCTTTCTCTAGTAGCTTTCAAAACTATTTCTTTAAGGTTGATATTTTGATATTATACTGAAATACTTCCACTGTCACATTTTTTCTCTTTTTCCAAAATTTGATTTTGAAAATTTAGTCATACAGAGAAGTTAAAAAAAAATACCGCAGTGAGACCCAAATGCATATTAAGTATGCAATCATTTTTAACATTTTGCCCTGTTAGGTTTTCAGCTTTTGTTTTTATCCTTTCTCAACCAATAAAGGGCAGACATCATGGTATATCAACCTTAAACATGTCTTCACATTTCCTATAAATAAGGATATTCTAGTATGGAATCACAGTAACATAGAAATTAACAATAATTCCCTATTATTATCTAACACAATTCATATTCAGATTTTCTCTAGTTCTCTCAAAATGTCTTTTATAGTTTGTGTGTGTGTGTGTGTGTGTGTGTGTGTGTGTACTTAAATCAGAATCCAATGAAGTTGCATATATTGCATTTGGTTGCTCTGTCTCAAAACATGCTGAGCAAAAGTAGCCAGACCAAAAAAAAAAAAGAACATATATTAAGTGATTCCATATTCTAATCTACAATGACAGAGAGCAATTCACAGGTTGCCTGGGCTCAAGGGTAGGAGATCTGACTGCAAAGGGGTATGAAAAAAATTTTTTGACATAATGAAGATATATCTTTATCTTGGTGATGTTACACTGGGGTATGAATTTGTCAAAACTCAATAAACTGCAGGCCTAAATGAGTTAATTTTATTGTGTGTAAACTGTACCTCAATGGAATTGATTTAAAAATAATACAGAATTAAAATATCTTAAAACTTTTTATTAAAATATAAAGTGCATAGAAAAGTACACAAACCATAAATGTACAGCTTATTGAATTATCACACATATCAAAAAATAGAACATTACCAACATCCCAGAAACTTCTTTCCTGCCTCTACCAACTACTATATTCTCTTCTTCTTCAAAAGTGACTATTAGTATAACATAGAACACCATAGATTATTTTAACTGCCTTAGTATTTTATATAAACAAAATCATACATTATGTATTACTTGTGACTGCCTTCTTTGGCTCATGTTACAGTTTTATCTGTGTTGTTGCACTTAGCAGTAGCCATTCATTTTACACTGATCTAGAGTAGTCCACGGAATGAACATACCACTATGTTGTTATCCATTCTATTTTTCATTACATTTCAGATGTTTCTACTTTGGGTCTCTTTAATTAATGCTTCTATAAATATACTTTACTGCCCATTAGCATGCATTTCTTTACATAGGAATGGAATTTCTGAGTTATATTATGCATATATTCCAATTTAGCAAACAATGCAAAATAATATTCTAAAGTGTGTTGTTTTAGTTTTCTAATGCTGCCAGCATGCAATGCACCATGAATGGGTTGGTTTCTATAAAGGGGAGTTATAAGTTACAAGTTTACAATTCTAGGGGCAATAAAAATGTCCAACTAAGGCATCCAGTGAAAGATTCCTTGACTCAAGAAAGGCCAATAGCATCTGGAATACCTCTATCAGCTGGGAAGGCACACAGCTGGTATCTGCTGGTCCTTTGGCTTCTAGTTTCAAACAGCTTCTCTGGTGGGGAGGGGTGGGGTTCTTTCTGCATCTCCAAATGTCTCTGTCTTTGTCACCGCTGAGGTTTTTCCAAAATGGTTCCCTCTTAAAGAACTTAGAAAGCAGATTGGAACCTACATTGAATGAGCAGAGACACATTTCCACAGAAACCACCTAATCAAAAGGTCCTACCCACAATTAGATGGGTAACATCTCCATGGAAAGAACTTAATAAAAAAGATCTCAACCAATAAGTCTGCATTGTTTGGTTTAGGGTAAAGAACATGGCTTTTCTGGGCTACCTGACAGTTTCAAACCAGCACATGAGTATAACAATTTACATTCCTGCAGCAATGTGAAAATTCTAGTTTTCAACATCCTCAACATTTAGTATTGTCATGTTAATTTTTAACCATTGTAGTGAACATGTAAACTTATCCCATTATGATTTTTTTTATAACTTATAGAAACTTGTTTATTTTCTGACAACCTTATTTCCACTTTCGTTTACGAGCCTATGGAGGAACAGCATACAACCACTCAGTGATTGTTCCTACCCATTCCGCGGCCTGAGCAGTGGGAGCTGCAGACCAGCCTTCATTTGGAGGCTGAGCACTCCAGTCTTCAGTAGGGAACTGCTGAAGAGGCACAGAGGGGACCTGCATGCCTTCAGACCAGCCTGCAACCTCGGGTTGAGTAGCAGTAAATTCAGGAGGTGGAGCAGTCCATTTGCTCTGAAATTACTTCTTGGTCACAGCTTTTTCAGCAGCAGCCAGCTCTTCCTTTTCAAGCTCTTCAGGATCTCTGTAGAAGTAGAGATCAGGCATGACTTCCCATGGGTGCTTACGAGAGATGGTGCCATGCATGCGCAGAAGTTCCCAGGCCAGCATCCACCACATCAGACCCACTGAGGGAGCTCCCTTGTTGTTGCATGGGATGGCAATGTCCACATTGTACAGAGGAGAATCTATGTTACACAGTGCAATGGAGGGCAGATTAATATAGGATGCCTCTGTGAGAGGCTGGTGGTCAGCCCTGGGGTCAGTCACCACCAGAAGATGTGGCTCCCAAAAGGCTGCCTAAATCTGGTTGGTGAAAGCTCCAGAAATGAAGCACCCAGCAGTAGGAGTTGCTCCAGTGGCAGCAGCAAATTTTATCACAGGCCAATGGCCAGTGTACCTGGAGAATATAACACTGACAATGGGTTTTCAATGGCAACAATGGCATGAGCTGTTAGCAGAAGCTTTTCCCATGTCCTCTTCAGATTTATGATATAGATGCCATCACTTTTCCTTTTGTAGATGCACTGCTCCATTTGGAAGTCAAGGTTAGTGCCACCTAAATGGGTTCCTGTTGCAAGGAATTTGAGGACATTCCCCTCCTTCATCTGCAGGACATCAAGGGCTCCAGACAGCGTTTGAATTTTCCTTTAAGTTATGATGGGAACTAATAACAATGCCCTATGGCCCCCTCTCTGGGTAGCGAGGAAAGGCCCCATTATGAATTTTTTTTGTATGCTGTATGGCAGGATCACATTTCCTTATTTTTCCATGTGAAATCCCATTATTGCAGCACCATTTGTTGAATTTATTTTTATTTGCTTGCTTGGTTTTTGTTTGTTTTTCGGGGGGTGGTGTATGGACAGGGAATCAAACCCCAGTCTCCAGCATGGCAGGTGGGAATTCTACCACTGAACTACACTTACACCCTGCCAATTATGATTTTAATTTGCATTTTCCTTGCCACTAAGTTTGAGCTCCTTTTTTCGTGTTTATTGGCCATTTAGATATCCAAATTTTAAGGACAGTCCTTAAACATAGCTCAAATAATTGCATTGCCTCTGGTTTAGTTCTCAAGGAACTAAAGGAAACCACACAAAAGGGAAAACAATGAAAAGTTAGTCTTTCTCCCACCATGATATCCAGTTCTTTTCTCAATTTATGCACACACATGTACATATGTAATTGTATTTTCTATTTTAAGCTTTAAAAAATATTTATATAACTACACATGTATTCTGATTGCTATTTTGCACCTTTTAAAATGAATCTTAATAATATTAAACAGGTACCTGCATTTACCATATGCAAAGTTTTGTCTCACTCTTAAGAACTGCATAATGTTCCATTGTATGGATATATTATAATATATGTAACTAATCTTCTGTTGAAAGACATTTAGATTGGTCTGGCTTTTTACAATTATAAACAAATTAAATATGAATATCCTTGTACATACACTAATCAGACTAAATTTTCTTGTAGGATAGATTTCTAGTTAGAGAATTGCTAGGTCAAATACCAACCATTATTTTTAAATAAAAAAAAATTTGATTATGCTCAGTCTTACTCATGGCAAGGATGTGAGTAAGCATGCAATATCCTACATTGATAGTGGAGATTTGAATTGTTATAATCATTTTTTTAAATTATTGCCAGTCTGATCCATGAAAAGTTTCAAAGCAGTGAATAAATAATGTGTAAAACTGAGCATCTTGTTTTATAATCTGGAGCCATTTTTAGGTCTTTATTTGTGAACTCTCTATTTAGAGGTACTTTGTACACTATTCTAAAAATATTTTAGAGTTTATCTTATTTATCTGTAAAAGATTTTCTCTATCAAGAAAATCACCATTTTTCTACTCTGATGTATAGCATATTATAGATATTTTATAAGTTATTTTTGTCATGTTGTTTCATTTTGACTACGGCATTCTTCTTAAAAAGAAACTTTAATGTACTTATAAATCAAATATATTTACTTTTTTTGCTTCTGAGTTTTGAATGTTGCATAAAAAAGTATTTCCTATCAAATATTGGTTAAAACAGAAGGCACGTTTACATCTAATATTTTGGGGGGGTTTGCACATGTATATGTGTGTGTATGTTTAAATTAATCATTAAGATTTTATTTTGGCATAAGTAGTAAGGTACAAATCCCCCCCAGTGGAGCCTTGAGACCTAGTTGGCATTTTGGCACCTTGATTCCAGTCTGCAAGAGGCCCTGAGCCAGAAGCACGCAGCTAAGATGCTACCAAATTCCTGACCCACAGAAACTGTAATATAATTAATGTTTTTTTAACTGCCAAGTTTGGGGACATTTTGTTATACAGCAGTAGATAACTAATAAAGTATCTTAACTGATGGAGTAAGCATCTGTTTCAGTTTGTTAAAGCTGCTGGAAGGCAATATAGCAGACAGGGTTTGGCTTTTTCAATACAGTTTTATTAGGTTACTAATTTACAGTTTTAAGGCCATGCAAGTGTCCAAATTAAGCTATCAAGAGGAAGACACTTTCTTGGAGGAAAGTCTGCTGGCATCCGGGGTTCCTCTGTCACATGGGAAGGTACATGGCAGTATCTGCTGCCCTTCTCTCCTGGATCTGGTTTCAATTGCTGTATGTCAGTTCTCTAGGAAAACAGAACCAACAGGAGATATCTGTAAATATGAGATTTTTTAAAGTATCCATGCAATTGTGGGGATACACGAGTCCAAATTCCATAGAGTAGGCTGTAAACTAAAACTCTAATGAAGGATTTCAATGAATTCTCCAGGAGAGGTTGGCGGCTACAGTAGAGATGAAAGTTTTCTCTTCTGACTATTGAAGTTGTCACCTCTCCCTTAAAAGTTATCAGTGTTTGGATTAATTGAATTCTCTTATTGCAGAAGGCTGTCCCCTTAGTTGATCATAGACATATTCAGCCATAGATGCAATCATGTGACTGATGATTTAAAGCCATGAAATGTCCTCACAGTACTGTTGGGCCAGTGCTTGCTTGAATAGACAACTAGGCACTATCACCTGGCCGATTTGACACATGAACCTGACCATCACAGTGGCTGTCTCCAAAATGTCTCTGGGCATCTGTGGGTCCTTGCTTGTTTCTCCCAGGACATTTCTATCTAAGCTCTCTTTCTCCATTGAGCTCACTTTACAGACTCCAATAAAGGACTAAGACCTACCTTGAATTGGGTGGGTAACATATACATGGAAACAACCTAATCAAAAGGTCTCACCCACAAAAGGTCTGCACCCTCAAAAATGGATCAGAAGAACATGGCTTTTCTGAGGTACATAACAGTTTTCAAACAAGCACAGCATCTTTATTTGGTTCAGGTTCTTTTAGAAAATATAAAATGTGAATAATTGGATCAAGAAAAAAAGCTTAAATAGGTCATTGCCATTAAAAAATAGTAACTGCAACTTCTTCCTAATTTCAGACAGTAGCAGGTTTTATGAAACATTGAGGAGTAGGAAAACCATCCATATTCTATATAAGTTGTTCCACCAAATAAAGGGGGAAAAAGAGGAAAAATATTCCACATGCATTTTATGATGCTTGAAAAACATTAATTCTGATAACAAATGAAGAATTTACTTAAAAATAAAATTATAAGCTCATATTATTCATGAAGATATAATTGCAAAGAAAATTCTAAACGTAAAATATTTGCTAACTTAATAAACAGTGTATTACAATAAATCACTTTGCTTAAGGGCTATCTGAAATATGAAAGGAGTTCAATATTAGATAATTTATCATTATTTTAATGGATCAAAGGGAAAACAATATTACTTCAATAGATTTAAGAAAAGCAATGAAATATCTTGCCATCTATTTATTATTAAAAACTCTTATAAAACCAGAAACGAAAACTTCCTTAACTTGATAAAAACTATATATAAAAACCTCCAAGACCATCATACTTAGTGAATAAACTTAATGAAATTAAAGTTTAATGAAATTAAACTTGATTAAAACAAGGATGCTCAATATCATTGCTATTATTTAACATGGTCTATGAAGGCTTGAGCAGTGCATAAGAAAGAAAAGGATATGTCAGAATTGAAAAATAAGAAATAAAACTATTATGATTGTTGATAATATAATCATCCACAAAGAAAACCCCACAAAGCCACCAAATAAATAGCCAGAACTTGCCATATTAATGACACCATTTTCAAAGCAGCAGGAACTATAGGCTAACTGTTAAGAAGTCTTAGAAATGCATAAGACCTCAGAAAAGCCATTTTCTGTTTCTAATACAATCTTGTGGAAGCAGACTTATTAAGGTGGGACCTGTTGTTAAAGTTGTTTCCATGGAGATGTGACCCACCCTATTGTGTGTGGGACCTTTTGATTAGGTGGTTTTCATAGAGATGTGTCTCTGCCCATTCAAGGTGGGTCTTAATCCACTTACTAGGGTCCTTTAAGAGGGAACCTGTTTGGAGAAATCACATTTGCTTCAGAGTCAACAGAGATGCAGACATTTGTTGTGGCAACAGAGAGATCAGATGCCTAGACACAGATGTTTGGAGATGCAGAAGCTCCAGGAGGTGCAAAGAGCTGAGAGAACTGACAGAATGTAGACAGAAACCAGAGCTAACACAGACAGAAACATATGGAGATGCAGAAAGAAAACATCCCTGAGGAAGCTGTTTGAAACTAGAAGCCAAAGGACCAGCTGATGCCAGACATGTGTCTTCCCAACTGGCAGAGGTGTTCTGGATGCTATTAGCCTTTCTTGAGTCAAGTTAATTTTCTCTGGATGCCTTAGCTGGAAATTGTTATGGTCTTAGAACAGTAAACTTGTAACTTAATAAATCTCCTTTATAAAATCCTACCATATCTTATGCATTGCATTCTGGCAGTATTAGCAAACTAAAACAATTTTATAAACAGAAAAAAACAATCTTCAGAACATCAGAGATTTGAAGTAAACAAAGAAATAGACCTTGTACATTGAAGAGATGACTTGACATTGTTCGATGTCATTGCCTACCAAAATATTGCATACAACTCAGTGCAAGTCAATTTATAATTGCAATTGGTACTTTTGAGGAATTATGACTAATTCTAAATTCATATGAATTAATAAGTATACACAAAGAGATTAATAACCAAACATTAATAAAGTTAACAGATAAATAATATAGTAAGAGAATATATTTGCAGCCTTGAAAACTTAAAAAAACTATTAGTGGTAGAATATCTAAAAGACTACATTAAGTACGATAGAAAAAGATTTTTCAAAATAATACACATACACCCAAGGTCATTTGATAATATTACAAGCCATTTCCAATTAAAATTTTATATTCAATGAGAAAAGAGAGTATGGTGATTTTAAAGCAAATATACAAATTCTTTGACACACCACTTGAATAGACACTGGCCTTAGACACTTGTTTCTAGCAAATAAAACTCAACTTATGTGATGCTGCATGTCTTCTAAGACTAGATCACAAAAGGCAAAGCAGCTTTCACTTGGTTTTCTCTCTTTTGGTGTACCCGCCTTTGGCCCTTGAGCTGCTATGTAAAAGCCCTGTATTTCTGACGCTACCTTTATGGAGATAGTACTTGGAGAGAGCCCATAAAAATAGAGGGTATTGCCTGAGGAGCCTCAGTTATTCCAGCCCTCTGCTTTTTCACATGTTCCCAGCCTAAGCACTAGATGTGAGGGAAAGGAAACCTTTGGTCGACTACAGCCAAGCCATTGTATATTGCCACTGTGATAAATTTCAAAAGAGAACTCACTGGCTGATCTTAGACAACCCTGAGAACTGTGACAGATCATAAATGACTATTGTTTTATGCTTAGATTAGAGTGGTTGCTTCACAGAAATAAAGACTAAGAACAGATTTACGTACCTGGAAGTGGGGTGCTACTATAACAAAACCCAAAACATGTGATAGTGGCTTTGGGATTAGGTTGTGGGCTGAACATCAAAGCACTTTCAAAAGATTCTAAGTGAAAGCCTAATGGTTCTCCAAGACAGTGAGGCATTAATCTGAGGAAAGTATTGGAAGCTGAAACAAAGGGAGCACTTGCTATTTAGTGCCATAAAATTTACTGTTAACCTCGATAATTTATTAAGAAGGAACTATACCTAATGAACTGGATGATGTAGCTAAGGAAGTTTCCAGGTGGAGTATTAAAGATACATTTGATACCTAAAGTAAATGCAAGTGAAAAGAAAAAATAATAAACAAAAAATCTGTTAAATGTAAGAACTCAATAAAAAATATGGACAAAAATAAACAAATAATAGGGGTAATAGATGTTAAAATAAATTGAGTAGATTGAAATACTGGTGATCAATGAAGGGGAGTGTTAAGGGGTATAGAAAAAATAGGGGAAACAATGGTTAAAATATATTGGGTAGATGGAAATACTAGTGGTCAGTGAGAGGGAGGGGTAAAGAGTATGGTATACATGAGTTTTTTCTTTTTTCTCTTTATTCCTTTTCCTGGAGTGATACAAATGTTATAAGAAATGATCATGGTGATGAATATACAACTATGTGATGATATTGTGAGCCATTAATTATATACCAAGTATGGAATGTTTACATGTTAAGAATGTTTGTGTTTATATGTTGTTTCATCAATAAAAATATATTTTTTTAAACTGTAAAGGACTCAAACTTGCTTGGTTGAAAAATAAAATACTTTCTCATTCACATTCTCTCCAGATGCAAACAAGGCAAAAATCAAGAAATGGCTTTTGATGGAAATCATATTCTATCCAGTGAACTATCAAGAAAACATAATCTAAAGATGAAGTCAAAGTTATTATTGCAAAGTCTTTTGTCACTACCTCATAAATATTTTAAGTAGTTCCTCATAGACCATCTCAAATAAACAGAAGATTCTTAAAAGAAATTTAAGAGCATGTATAAGAGACTCTCCCTGCCAAGCAATAGGACTCCTAAGAATCTTAAGGGCCCCTCAGAAGCTTCACAGGCAGCAAAAGTAGGAAAGCGCTCATATCAAATAGATTTGTGAGTGTGGCTTTTGTATAATGGAGTGAACTCCAGCACAATTCATAGAAAATCTGCAAAGATGTTAAGACCATCGTAATAGTGGAAATGCAATCAGCTTAGGATAAAATGGCCAGGAAAAACTATAAAATTAAAAGAAACGTATGGATATCAAGCTTCTGTGGGCAGAAAACAGTCCAAGGAAACCTCTCAACTGCAAACATTGCCTATATTTAATGAAAAAGGATGATTCAGCAGCCAGAACCAAGATTCCAAATGCAAGAACCAAGAGCCTTGAAGAATTATCATAGGCAATAAAACTGAGCCCAAATCAATGAACTCAGCAGCATATGCCCAAATTTCAGAATTACTATGGTTCAGGAACTGGCATTTTCCCTTTTTGGAAAAAAAAAAAGGAAATGTTTAATGTAATCATTAATTGAAACCTGGCCTGTCCCCTGTGTATGTGGGTATGTATATTGGGGGCAGGGGCAGATAACTTTTCTCTAGTTCACACAACTTCAAATTGAGAGGAAAAATATTTAAGGAGCTGTGCCTGAAACAGTGTGGTTGAATAGCCTCCTCTGCCCCTGAACCTGACTTTAGTGATTAGAGACTAAGCCTGACCCTGGTGCCATGATCAAGAAGATTGGGGGTCAGAAGGATAGTAGGTAAGAAGTAATGCCATCCTGAGATGGCATTTTGTACGTGGAAAGGATATAAATAATTTTTGGTCAAAGATTAGAATGCAGTCTTTAGAAACATCCACCAATTCTTTGACACCCTTCCCATGAAAAAGTGTTACCAAATCCCTATTCCCATGAATAGAGACTGCTTAAGACCTTACTTCTAGGAACAGAACATGGCAGAGATGGTACTGCATGACTTACAGGCCATGTGCCTTTGGAGCTTTGAGCTGTTGTATAAAAAGTCAAGCCTCTCTGAAGCCATCACAAGGAAGAGACAACGGAAAAATCACAAAGACAGACAGAAATGCCTAGGGAGTCCCCACTGTTCCAGATCTAGCTAAGAAGCCTTTAAAATGATGCTGCAATTGTAAAATAACCTGAGTAAGAACTTCCTAGCTGCTCCAAGGCCATCCTACAAAATTTGAACATAAATAATAATAAGTAATTGATATTTCTTACACTGAATGGTTTGTTAGGTAACATAGTTAACTTCAACAAAACGAAACCTGCTAAACATGATAGTCTAAATTTGAAAACATCAAGAAATATTTTACTGCTATACATTTTAGCTATTCTGTTAAGATCAGAAAAGAGAAAAGGATATTTCTAACACTATCATTATTAAAATTATTTTGGAAATTATAGCTATACAATAATGAGAAAAAATTTATGATCTACATATTGAAGAGGAAAAGAAAATTACTTTCATTATCAGAAGACATGCTTGTAACTGAAGAATTCAAGAGACTATTTGAAAATCTATTAGACTTAATACTAAAGCTTAATAACATGGTCAAATCAAAGGCAAGTATAAAATATCACAGTTATTTTATATACTAGTGTGGTAGTTAGATTCAGGTGTCAACTTGGCTAGGTGAAGGTGCCTAGTTCTATGCTGTGGACATGAGCCAATGGAACATGAACCTCATCTGTTGTTGATTACATCTGCAGTCGGCTAGGAGGTGTGCCTGCTGCAGTGAATGATGTTGATTTAACTGGCTAGTGCTTAAATGAAAGAGCACAACGTAGCACAGTCCAAGCAGCTCAGCATACCTCATCTCAGCACTCGCAGTTCAGTCCAGGCCTTTGGAGATGCAGAAAGAAATTACCCCAGGGTAAGTTGTTGGAACCCAAAGACCTGGAGAGAAGGCCAGCAGAGATCAGCCTGTGCCTTCCTGCTTAAGAAAAAAACCTCAGTTGAAAGCTAGCTGCCTTTCCTCTGAAGAACTAATGAAATAAATCCCCTTTTATTAAAAGCCAATCCATCTCTGCTGTGTTGCATTCCGGCAGCTAGCAAACTAGAACAGCTAGTAATAACCTGATAGAAAAAAAATTGATTAAAGCAACAAAAAACATAAAACAAATTTCTCATGTATAAACCTATAAAGAGGCAGAATCTTTTTTTTTGCGTGGGCAGGCACCGGGAATCAAACCCAAGTCTCCGGCATGGCAGGCGAGAATTCTGCCACTGAACCACCATGGCCTGCCCAAGAGGCAGAATCTTAATGAAGATAATTATACCCTTATTAAAAGATATAAACTACATTAAATAAGTGAGGAGATATACCATGTTCAAAAATGGAAACCTTTAAAAATATAAAATATTAATTTTTCCTAAACTAATATACGCAATTAATATAATTTGTGGTATTTTGATAGGATAACAAAATACTGATTTTAGTCATATGCATAAATAAATAATTAGATGTAGCCAAAAATTTGAAAAAGAATTTGGTTTATCACCCGGTCAAATAGACTATAAAACTAATGTAAATCAAAAATATATGCTGTTATGGGAATACCAATAAGTGCTTAGGCAGAATAGATAACCCAGAATTAGATTCAGATATATATGTGGTCTAAATGTTTTGTTTGGCAAATTGGCATTCATTTAATTCTGAGTGAAAGGATGGTTCATATAATAAATGACACTGCTGTAATTTGCTAACCATTTGAGAAAATAAACTAAATTACATCATATATAAAAATATATTCCAGACTTTTGGTAATACGTGCCTCCCATTGAAAATAAACTGGGATAGCTGGAAAAAAATAGTGTGCTGGTTTGAACAGAAGTATGCCCCCTAAGAAAAGCCATGTTTTGATATAAAACCCATTCCTTAAAGATAGAATAATCTGTATTCAATACTGTATGTTTGAAACTGTAATGAGATCATCTCCCTGGATGATGTGATTTAGTCAAGAGTGGTTGTTAAACTGGATTAGGGGATGGCATGTCTCCAACCATTTGAGTGGGTCTTGATTGGTTTATTGGAGTCCTATAAAAGAGGAAACATTTTGGAAAATGAGAGACTCAGAGAGAGTGACACTACGAAGCAGAGAGTCCACCAGCCAGTGACCTTTGGAGATGAAGAAGGAAAACGCCTCCCGGGGAGCTTCATGAAACCAGAAGCCAGGAGAGAAAGCTAGAAGATGACGCTGTATTTGCCATGTGCCCTTCCAGCCAAGAGAGAACCCCTGACTGTGTTCACCATGTGCCTTCTCACCTGAGAGAGAAACCCTGAACGTCATTGGCTTTCTTGAACCAAGGTATCTTTCCCCGGATACCTTTGATTGGACATTTCTATAGACTTGTTTTGATTGGGACATTTTCTCGGCCTTAGAACTGTAAACTAGCAACTCATTAAATTCCCCTTTTTAAAAGCCATTCTGTTTTTGGTATATTGCATTCCAGCAGCTAGCAAACTAGAACAAATAGTAATCTGTTTAAAAGCTTTGGAAAGTTATTAAGGAATAAATTGGGAAAACCAAATTCCAAGAAAAGAAGGAAACCAAGGATAGCACATATTTTCCGTTGCCTTTACAGATCCACACTCCACATTTCTTGTTCCTGTTTTTCCCTTTAGAATACTGAACTGAACATACATTAATAGTTCTCCTGTATACTGAAAGAAATTTATAGCCTTAAAAGTACAGTAGAAAGGAAGCTTTAAACAGGAACTGAAGATAAACCCCAAAGAGAGGTAACAACTAACAAAAGTTAGTAGTAAAAATTAATGAAATAGCAAACAAGAATTAATGGAATGGCAAAAGTTGCCCCCCTTTGGAAAAACTTGTAAATTCCTTGCAGAACTGATCAAGAATAAAAAAAAGAGAGAAGACATAAATAACCAACATTAGCAGTGAAAAAAATTTAACCGTAGCTACATATTATACATAGTATACATATTGTCTTAGTTTTCTAGGCTGTTATTACCAATATCACACAACGGTTGCCTTAATAACTAGAATTTAATGTCTCATAGTCTGGGGGACTGGAAAGGTTGCTCCCTCCTGAGGTTGGTGGCATTCTGGCAGGCTGGCAATCCTTGGGGTTCCCTGACTTTCTTATCACATGGCATGTCCTCTCTTTTCCCTTCTGGTTTTCAGCTCCTCCTTTTGGATTTTCCTCTCTTTTCTGAATTTCTTCTGCTTATCATGTCTCCAGTAATCTAGACTAACACCTTAGCTCATTCAGTTCGGCCAGACCTTAAGTAAAAATAACATCTTTAAAAGATCCTGTTATAATGGGTTACAATCATGGGATGTGAATTTCAACCAAGAACATGTCTAAATTCAGGGTACTTAGCTCAGTTCATCACATATATTATGTCACAGATGTTTAATAATTTATAAAATAATTTTCTTTAAACTTTACACCAAGACATTAGAAAATGTAGATGACCTAGAAAGTCAATTTATTAAAACTGAAATAAGAATAGAAAATCTTAATATTCCTTTATCTAACAAAGACACTTAATCTGTAAAGTAAATGCTACCTGAGAAAATTACAGATTCTGATGATTTCAGTGGAGAATTCTACCAAATATTTAAGGAAGAATAAAATCGCTCTTACATATTAGGGATTAGAATAACAAAAAACTCTTACTAAGAGCATTACCAGAAAGAAAAATTATGGACTTTTTTTTTCATGCCGATAGAAACAAATACATTAGTCAAACATTAGCAAATTAAATTCATCATTTCATAAAGGTGATAGTTAATCTCACTATAGTTGTAGTTGTTCCAGTCTGGTTTAACACTTGAAAATGAACATAATTCATTGCATTATTAGAATAAAATAAACATAACACATCATCCTCTCTATCAATTCAGGAAAAGCATTTGGCATAATTCAACATTCTGTATAATAAAATATATCACTTTGCAAACTAGAAATAGAGAAGCATTTAACTTAATTTGATAAGAGTATCTACAAAGCCTACATTGAGCATCATCCATGATGGAATATTGAAATGTTTCTCTTTTAGAAATGGGAAAAAAATGCCTTCTAATCAATATTGATTAGAGGGCTTAGACAGCGCAGACAAGAAAGCAAGAAATAAAGTATATGTGGCTTGAAAAGGAAAAAAAAATAAATTGTCATTATTCCAAGTTAATATAATTGTATAAACAGAAAATTCCCCCTCAAAATTCCAAAGATGAATTTGATGTTTAAAAAAGTGAGTTTAACAATATTGCTGGATGAAATAGTATTAAAATCAATTATTTTTCTATATACCAGAAACAAAAATAAAAATTGAACAATGATATTTTACAATAGCTGAAAAATCTATTACCTAGGTGCAAGGGTAGTTCAGTGGTAGAATTTTCGCCTGCCATGCAGGAGACGCAGGTTCAATTCCCAGTCTATGCACTTCCCAAAAAACAACAAACAAGCAAAACAAACAAAGAAAAAAACAACTAAACAAACAAAAAAGTTCAACACCATATGGTGCTGCAATAACAGGATACTCATATGGAAAAATAACAAAATGTGACCCCGCCACACAGCAAACAACAAAAAAATCAATTACCTAGAAATGACAGAAAGCTAAGAGGATGGAAATTAATTAACAGCTATACCATACCTCTGGATAGAGCAATTTTTCCAAATTAATTTATATTTTCAATGTAATTCAAATAAAAATCTTAGCATCTTTTTGTGATGTGTGGAAATTGAAAAACCATACAATACATGTGATAAATCCAAGTATCAAAATAGCAAAAAGAATATTAAAGAACAAGAGCGAAGAGGAAGGGTTCATTCTACTACTTATTATGAGTAGTAGTGAAAAGGTCAACTACTTTTTTGTCTATGGTAACTAAAACAGGTGGTATTGGAGCAAAGATAGATAAACTAATGGAACAGAATGAAAAGTCTAAAAACACCCACTTAGGGGTCTGCCTTACATTGCACGGGGAACGAAAAGCTCTTTTCAATCAATGGATAATGTGGATAACCAAATGGGAGGGGGAAAAAAAAAACTTGACTTATGTCTTGTGGTGGTGTGAAGCTGTCATATACCCCAGAAAAGGCCAGGCTCTTTTGACCCATTCCTATTGCAGTTGGGACCTTTTGATTAAGTTATTTTCAATTGAGACATGACCCACATTCAGGGTGAATCTTGGTCCTCTTGCTGGAGTACTTTATAAGAGGATAAAAAGCCCAGAGAAGCTAAGAGAGATGAAAGTAAGAGGAGCTCATAGAGAAAAGCCCTGGAGAAGCTAGGAGAGGACCTACAGAAGCTTAGAGAGGAAGCCACTGAAACCAGAAGCTGAAATAATGAAACCTGGTTGCAAAATACCACCAGATGCCAGCCACGTGCCCTCTCATGTGACGGAGGTGTCCCCGATGCCAGCAGCCTATCTTCAGAGCCCACATATCATCTTGTTAATGCCTTGAGGTGCACATTTTCGTTACATTGCAGTTTAAGAACCGTAAATTGTAAGTTAATAAATCCCCTCTGTAAAAATCAACCCATTTCTAGTAGATTGCATTCTAGCAGCAATAGCAAATGAAAACACACCTCATATAACACGTGCCATTAATTCTAGGTAGGTTTAAGACCTAAATGTGAAATGCAATGCCAGACAATTCTGGGAGATAATGTTAAGGATATCCTTATACCTTGAAGTAGAGAAAGAATTCTTAAACAGGACACACAAAAGAAATACTAAGCATAAAGAGAAAGAATGATGTATTGAACTATATTATAATTAAGAGTACTTAATTTTCATAAAATGATACTTTTAAGATAATAAAAAAGCAACAGTGTAGTAAAAAAAGGGTATGTGTAGCACACATAACTGATCAGCATTTCATATGTAAAATATTCAAAGAATGTGTACGATTTAATAAAAGACAATCTCAATAGAAAAATAGGCAATAGGCACTTCAAAAAAAAGATATTTAAATGGTTAAATTATATTCAAAAGTACAGAAAATTGCTCAAAATCATAAGGATTCAGAGAAATATACTCTAAATCCAAAATGAGGTATTGCTACCCAGCCTCCAGAATGTCTAAAATTAAAAGAAGCACAATCTCAAATATTGGCAAGGATTTGAGTGACAGAAGTCTAATACATTGCTTATTTGAGTAAAAATTGATACAAGCACTAAAATTGGTTATCATTATTTACTAAAATGAAATATACATCTCGTGATCCAGAAATTTCACACTTAATATTTACCTACCAGAAATTAATAGGGTGTACACTAAAATATAATTACAAGAATGTTCATAGCACAATGCCATAGTCCACAAATGTAAACCACACAAATACTGTCAATCATAAAATAGACAAACTATGTTTTACTCACTTGAATAATACTATAAAACAATGAAAATGAACAATTTGCAACTATATTCAGCAACATAGATGAATTCTATAAACGAAACTTTCAGTAGAAATCTGACACAAAACAATAAATACATAATTCCATTTATATATAGTTGAAAAGCAGGCAAACTATTCTACAGTAT
This sequence comes from Myrmecophaga tridactyla, assembly GCA_004026745.1. NCBI lineage: Eukaryota > Metazoa > Chordata > Mammalia > Pilosa > Myrmecophagidae > Myrmecophaga > Myrmecophaga tridactyla. Next base: position 8,224 of record PVIY010018300.1, on the reverse strand, counting down.
TAGAAGTTAATGTAGTGATTAACATTGGTTAAATGGAACTGGGTTTTGATTTATATGCTACTTCAGGACATGGTGGTAATGTTCAATTCTTGTGCAGAGTAGTTATTACATTGGTTCAACTTGTGCTTATAATTTGCATGCTTTTCTCTAAAAAAAACTATAAATGGATTAAAATCTAAATGTATAAAATAAGTGAAAAATAAATTATTCGAAAAAATTAAGGTGTGGCTAAGTCTTTCAAGTAAAAAAAGGTACTCAGAATCCATAAAGGAAATTGAATGCTTATTTTACTAATAAAAATTAAACTTTTCTATGACAAAAATCTCAACAAACAAATTCAAAGGAAAATATTAGACCAGGGAAAGTATTTGCAATACAGAAAATTAAGTTTTCATACTTCTGTGAATATAAAGCACAAATTTTTAAACAGACATACAGCCTAATAGAAAATAGGCAATGAACGGCAGTCATTCATGAAAGAGATATTCTAAAAGATCTGTAAGTATAAAACATGTCTTGATTTCACTGAGAGTTAGGAACATTCAAATTAAAGGATTATTGATTGATGCACCATCATCACCTATCCGATTTGAAATAAAGAAAATTCAATGCAAATATAATATTCAATGTTAGCAAATTCAGGAAGAAAGAAAATTCACATACTGCTCATTACTGGCCAAAGTATAATTTCAATATCATTTCGATATTAATCTCTTAATATTTATAAAAAGTAACAACATGTTAATTCTTTGACCTTGCAAACTCACTTTTTTGGGGGTGGGGTGGGTGGTGGATGGTCCGGGAATCGACCCGGGTCTCCCGCATGGAAGGCGAGCACCAAACTCACTTTTGATAACTCATTTCACAGAAATAAAATCATAAGGACGTTTAAGAATGTTTATTTCAGTAATCCTCCTGCTTTGAGCATAAATTAATTTCATCGCTTTAAAATTATTTAGCTTTGTTGTAGGCTGGATTATGTACTCCAGAAATAAAACATGTTCTTAGTCTTAATCCCATTCCTGTGGGTGGGAAGGACTCGGGTAGATTGAATTATGCACTCCAGAATTTTTCTGGGACAATTTTACTTCCTTTTGCATCTCAGTGCTGTGATTATTTCACATTTTTTTAAAACTACTTTTAATTAACCTCTTTCTTAAAATTTCTCAATTCTTCCTGGCTCCGCCAGAAAGACAGCAGTTATTCTGAAAGTGTGACACTAACTTGATCAAGTCCTGTGGAGTTGCATTTTGCTGAGCATTTCATTTTGTCAAATGAAGTTGCCTCCGTTTTGGCCTCAGGGATCACATGAATATCTTTTTCTTCAATTTAAATGAGTATTACCTTTATACATAGCAGCAGTGGCACTTTCTCAGGGTTGAGAAAGATGCATTCATGTTATCTATCTGTTTAATTATCAAGACTGCTAACCGTAAATTTGATCTATATCTCTTGCGGGTTTTTTTTGTTTGTTTGTTTCATTCTATTTTTATTTATTTAAATTATCGATGAATTTGGATTTACCAATGACACGCATTTGCAAAACTGTTGTTCAGGGTTAAGGATTCAAAGTGTGATATGGTAATGAAACGAAGCCAAAACTGTAAAATAAATGCACATTGAGTGATACGTCACCAACTAAACTACTCAGTCACCTTCAGTCTTAAACACAGGCACAATAACATTGCTAATTAAAAACTCAGAAGGATGTTGGTTTGTCCAGAGTGATGCCCCGATGAATCCCAGAGTGATTTGAGCAGTGAGTGGAAAAGTATTTGCGAAGTCCCCTTCGGGGAATGGTGAGAACGGGGGAAAATTCAACCTCCCCAAGTTGAATTCTTGATATTCTCACAAGCAGTGTGGACAACCAAAGCTATAGGCTGAGCCCCCAGTCTTGGGTTAAAAAAAAAAAAAAAAAAACTCAGAAGGATTCAAATTAAAAAAAAATCCACAAACCTTCATTGAGCTCATCTTCATTGTTTGATATCTTTCTTTGTCTAAACATATGTCTAAATATATGTCTAAAATATGTATTATTATATTTATCAGCATCCTTTATTTTGGTGGGCTGGTTATTTTCTTACACAAAGGAACGCTATGACTGTCCATATTTAAAAATCTGTGTTTTTGCTAATGGCTTTTACCTTGAAATTTACTTTCATCAAATTGTCAGTTGACCTTTTATTTCCCAAGCTTTTTCAAATTGAAAACGCAGTTCTGTGGTCTGAACTTTTACTTTAATTGGTTTATTAATGGGCAGTGATATTATATGGAATGTCACTGCTTGAGAGTGAACATAAAGATTTAGTGTATAGTTAAAGCATTTCTTAAGTGTGGATCTGTGCCTGTGGTGTCATGGGAATGCATGCCATGATAGTTTCCCTTTCAAGGATTGTACTGAACAATCAAGCTATTGGTAATTTGCATGTGCCCAAATAATTAGTTTTGCATATTCTATTATCAAATTAAAAGGTGAAATAATTCTTTTAAGGGAGGCTTTTAAATATTTCTGCAAAGAAACTATGGATTTAAAATAATACTTATAATGAAAGAGCAAGTGATGAAGAAAAAGGGCAAATCTGACACTATCCAACTTTTTAAAAGACTTTTTTTAAATTTACTTATTTATTAATTTTTTTTTTTTTTTTAACATGGGCAGGCACCAGGAATCGAACCTGGGTCCTCGGGCACAGCAGGCAAGCGTTCTTACCTGCTGAGCCACCGTGGACCCCCTATTTATTAATTTAAAAAATTAAGAACAAAAACCAAAAACATTAACATATCATTCTGTTCTACATATATAATCAGTAATTCTCAATATCATCACATAGTTGCATATTCATCATTTCTTAGAACATTTGTATCAATTCAGAAAAAGAAATAAAAAGACAACCGAAAAAGAAATAAAAGAAAAAAAAAGATTATACATACCATACCCCTTACCCCTCGCTTTCATTTATCACTAGCATTTCAAACTAAATTTATTTTAACATTTGTTCCCCCATTACTTATTTTTATTCCATATGTTCTACTCGTCTGTTGACATGGTAGCTAAAAGGAGCATCAGACACAAGGTTTTCACAATCACACAGTCACATTGTGAAAGCTATATCATTATTCAGTCATCATCAAGAGACATGGCTACTGGAACACAGCTCTACATTTTCAGGCAGTTCCCTCCAGCCTCTCCACTACATCTTGAATAACAAGATTATATCTACTTAATTCGTAAGAGTAACCTCCAAGATAACCTCTCGATTCTGTTTGGAATTAAAAGATGTTTTTTTATCAGCCATATTACAAGCCAGTTGTACTGTATCGACCCCAGAAAACCATTTTCTTAAACTTAATCCATTCCTGAGAGTGTGTGCTGCTTTGAAAGGATTGTGTTGCCTAGAAAAGCCATGTTTTAATCCTGATTCCATCTCATGGGGGCAGCCTTTTCTTTTAATTCCTATAGGTTGGAAACTTGATTAAATTATCTCCACAGAGCCGTGACTCCCCTGTTGTAGGTATTAATCTTGGATTAGAGGGAGATGTGATTCTCCTCATTCCAGGTGAGTCTTGATTAGTTTACTGGAATCCTTTAAAAGAGGAAACATTTTGTAGAGAGACACAGATCTAAAAGAGCCCACGCAGCCAGAGACCTCTGGAGATGAAGAAGGAAAACGCCCCTTGGGAGCTTCATGAAACAAGAGGTCTGGAGAGAAAGCTAGTAGACGTTGCCATGTCCACTATGTGCCTTTCCAGTTAAGAGAGAAAGCCTGAACTTCATTGGCCTTTCTTAAGTGAAGGTAAACTTTTGTTGGTGCCTTAATTTGGACATTATTAAAGACTTGTTTTAATTGGGACATTATCACAGCTTTAGAAAGGTAAAGTTGCAACTTAATAAATCCCCCCTTTTAAAACACCATTCAGTTTCTGGTATATTGCATTCCAACAGCTAGCAAACTAGAACAGGGTATAAACCCATTATAAGTAGGACCCACTGTAAACCCCTTGTAAGTAGAACATTTAATGAGGTTTTTCACTTAGGTGCAGACTACCTCAATCAGGATTGGCTTATTCTTATTACTGGAGCCTTTTATAAGCAGAAGGAAATTCAGACAAAGAGAGAGGGAGCAGCCAGAAGGAGGGACAGAGGGAGCAGTCAAATGCTGAGCATCAGTGGAACCTGGAAGAGAAGAGAGACACCATGTGACAAAGTGCAGACCAAGGATCACTGGCAGCCAGCCCCAGAATGACACAGTCTTCAGAGAGAAAGCATCATTTTGATTTGCAATTGTATTTTAGTCTCAAAATCGTAAGCCATTAAATTTCCATTGTTTAAGCCGACCCATTGAATGACTTTCGCTTGAGCAGCCAAGGAAACTAAAACAGTAGTAATAATAAAACTCTCCAAGGAAATAATTTAAATAATTAAGAAAACTATTAGAATGTGGATTTGTAACAAATCATTGACAATGAACTTTTCCTTAAGTATAAATTGTACCTTGAAATATTAACTATTGGTAGAAATGTATGCAGAAAATTTATAAATAAAGAAATATATATTGGAAGGGGGTACATGCCTTAAATTTTTTTAATGATGAGTTATCCAAATGAAAACAGATACCAGGTTTACCATCTGCCTTCCTTCCTGGGTCAGGAAGCATCCAATGCCTAAGACTTCCCAGTCTGTACAATAGTATCCACTATATTTGAAGAATTAATCAATTATTTTAATCATTAAATCAATATTTTAAGCTATTCAAATGATAATTAGGATTAGATTCTGCCATCAAGGATTTACAGCCTTAATAATTAAATGACTTATTGTGAATCATGAAGATATTTCACCAAAGTATATAATGCATGCATTGGTAAAATGTTTGTTGATGATAAGGACCTAAAATAGATCAGTTTCAGGCATCCACATTGTGAGAATCAAACTATAATCCTAAAACTAGTTTCCCATCTATGGTTTTGCATTTTAATCTTATTAATTCTGTTCCATCAATTCTGTTCTTGTTGTCCTCTCCCTAATTCTCTGTAGGTTATCTGCTCTCATGTCTGCTTATCTTGCATGCTCTGTGAAGCCTCCCTTCAATATAAACTCCTTAAATACAGCATCACAATGAAGTATCAATACAGCAATGACATGGATCAAAATTGGCAGACTGTATATTCTGAAAGATAAAGACTGTTCTGAGGAAAAAAAACCTTGACTTTAAATAAAATAAAAAACAATTTAAAAAGAAAAGAAGGAAGGCCTCCATCATCTTTGCTCATTTGTAGTATAATTTTAATTAAATGTGTTATACAACAGTACAAAAAACTAAGTATCTAGAAATATAAAAGGAAACTAGGTCACACTAGATTACAACTCTAGATTCAAAGACATAATATATTTAAGCATGCTGACCTCGCTGACCTCAACTACTGCAAAAAAGCATGAACGAGATATTTAAAGAAAAAAGAAAATAAATGTTGAGTCCGTGTACAAAGGGAAAAATGACAGTGTAACAAAAGAACAAATTGAATGACTACTTTAAAATATGATTATTTAGCTCATGCATTTTATCATCCAAAAAGAACTTTGTAATGGAATAAATTCCAATTGGATAAAGGCATTTATGCTATACCATAGAAATATATAAATAATTAAGATGTTTTAACTACATGACTTTAAAAGTTTAAAGAGTTAGAGAGACAGGACATAAATACCTATTACATTATTAGAATATTCATCTTAAAGATATTGCATCAATTGTTTATGGAGCAGATTTTCTAAATTTTTCAGGCTTCTGAAGACTTCTCTTAGGTCTCCATATTACTTCTGTTGTTCTTTCAGCTGCCAACACTAGTGGCTAACTAACTATACTTCATTTTAATAGCTAGATAAATGACCTTTTGGAATAATAGTTAACTGGTGCATTTGAAAATCCATTCTGAAGTCATTTCCAGTTATTTCAAAACCGTAAACACTTGCTCACTTGTAAAATGCTTCAATGTTTGGGCAAGAACACTGAGCATGTTCAAGTTCTCATTTCTTCCTATCTCTGGCTTCAAAAACTTTAACAGAGATGTGAGTTAATACAATTCAGCATGACTAGAGTAATAGTCTTCCTCTGAGTCAATTTAATTTCATTAGATTAAGTTCACAATAATGCAGTAAGCGTGAGTTCCAGATCTTAATCTAATAATCCTTAGTGACATAATACTTCATTATCCTGCTTCAGTTCCTCATACAACTATCTCATGGGCAATTTTATTGTACTTGTTTTCTAAACATAACATACTCTCTGGAAACCCAGCCTCACTAAGACTCTTGCCTAAATAAAACATATTTTCTATCTGATGTACACTATGGGGAAAAAAAAAAACTCTTTAATGGCAAAAGGTCACAGACCACACAATTTTTAACTAAAAAAATAGTACAAAGTTTATGCCCCAGAGAGACAAACTCACCTGATTCAAGCACCATGTGCAGGTTTTGGTATAACAAAATAATCATAACTACTTTGGAAGGGGATATTCACCAAACCAAACGGATAAGAAGCAGATGGAGAAATCGTACCAAGGTGCCAAAAACTCCAGGAAATCAGAAGATGGGAGTAATTGTAAGCAGCTCCAGAGGAAAAAAACAGGGATTTCTGGTGCAAAAATTGCATATGGTTTGCAGCCCCTGATCCAGCTGCTCTCAACTCTCCAGAAAAAAAAACAAAAAAAAAAACCTGTGAAGGAGAGGAAAACCACGAAAGTCAGAACACTATAAACCCACTGCCAGAATCTATGACGAATTTTCATAAATTACAAAGCTAAGAGAATTGGATTGAAAATCGCCATGCCAATTCCAATCCTATTTTGTCTACCCAATCAAAAATAATTTTTCCTCTCTGTCTATTTTCTCTGGTTCATAAATAAATCTGCGTACATCAGGAAACTAGGCAACTGTCCTATTATATGGGCTCCTGTCCTATTATATGAGATTTCTCCTCCCTCCCGAGAACCCAATGACTACTAATACTACCATCACCATCTCTCTTTGTGCATTAATTTGTAGACTACAAACTATACATAGAAAACAACTGGTCAAGAGTGTGTTTATATATTTCTTGATTTAGGGAGTGACAGTCTAGAGATGTTGCATATAATATCCTAGAAGGTATGGTCCCTACAAATGAAGTGTTATAGAAGGAGAGCAATGAGAAAAAATTGAGAATAGTGCATATTCACAGTTTTGACAGCACTTTACTTATTCAGAGTGCTATTCGATTAGCACTAGCTACAGGATTCTGACCTCAGAGCACCAGCATCTCACTAGCTATTAGTTGCTAGATATTGGGATAAGACTTATGTACATCAACCTGCTTTCTGGTTGTAAGCCTTTGAAAAGATATGTTTGTTCAATGTGCAAGAATAGGGTCAATGGAAGTCCAATTAATGGAATTTGGGATCGCTAAGAAAGGATGGTCTATTTTTCCAGTAGGACATTACTCAAGCCACATTAAAAATACGAGTATTAGAATAATTTTTAAAAAAATCCATGGAACTGCACAACACAAAGAGTGAGTTAACCATGGACTATAGTTAATAGTGCAATGATTAAAATGTGCTTTCATTCAGTTGTAACAAACATACCACACCGATGCAAAGTGTTAATAAAAGAGTGGTATGTGGGAATCTTGTATTTTATGCACAACTGTTCTGTTAACTGGCAACTCCTTTGGGAAAAATAAAACAGAAACATTTTAAAAATTAAAAAAAGAGACACAGTCCCATACGAACTTTTGTATGTATTGGCAGCTTTCTGACCCAGAGGAGGAGGTATTTGCTACCTGGGATCCGTTCGCATCACTCTGTTTACAAGGTCACTGCTGTTGTCCTGAGGATGCAAATAAGGCAGCATTTCCACGTTTTTATTTAAACATGTCTGATTGCCAGAAAAGGTGATAGCTAATTTATTCTTTTATCTTTGCTTGAAAGAAAGGTGAATGTAGCGGTGAGAGTGTGGGAGCCTGAGTTCCGCTTGCCCTCCCCCTGAGTGACATCACTGGTCTCTCTGTGGTTTGTAAATGGGCTCTGAAAGCAGTTTCACCTGTGCTGGGGAACAACGGCCTCAGTGGGTTAGGGATTAGGTGTTAGGTGATTAACACGCAGGACAGCACTCATCTGGATGTTCATGCTTTAACGTATTTGCTAAGCACCAGACAGACCTAAAATTCCTCTTAATATTTTTTTT
>PVIY010018299.1:0-47723 GCA_004026745.1 Myrmecophaga tridactyla | reverse complement strand
TGGCGGGCAACGCGGCCCGCGACAACAAAAAGACGCGCATCATCCCGCGCCACCTGCAGCTGGCCATCCGCAACGACGAGGAGCTCAACAAGCTGCTGGGCCGCGTGACCATCGCGCAGGGCGGCGTCCTGCCCAACATCCAGGCCGTGTTGCTGCCCAAGAAGACCGAGAGTCACCACAAGGCCAAGGGCAAGTGAGGGCCACCCAGCCCGCGTGGCCTCCGGGCCCCAGATCCCAAAGGCTCTTTTCAGAGCCACTTAAATACCCAGCAGAAGAGCTGCTGAGATTTTTGTCGTTCGTCCTGTCCTTGTGTTATTTTTTGCGGGTGAGCTGTGAGTGAAGAGCGGTACATCACGTGGCTCATGAAATAAAAGAGATTGTGGACATCCCCCAAAAGCCAGAAGTTTTGTTTTGAGCCGCAGTGTCATCATCCATTTTACAGAAAAGGAAATTAGATTTCAGAGATACGGTGCCTTGCCTAAGCGTGAGAGCGTGTTGGGTATCTCTGTTGACACTTATGGTCAAAGGGTCCTTTCACTACCAATAGTTATGACACTGCGGGCCAGGTGCTGTGCGAGATGGTTTCCCACGAATCCTCAAACCTTATCCCTTAGAGCAGGGGTACCCTAGGCCCAATTTTAATGATGAGAAACTGAGTGAGTGGTAAGTTGCTAAAAGCCACAGAACTGGATGGGGCTGGAGCAAGCCCCTGGGTTCCGGCTTTGGGAGTTGAGACCTGGCCTCTTGACCACCACCTTCTGGCAGTGACACCTCACCTGTGCGTGAGTGGGCCCTTTTTCACAGGCTCCAACTTTGCAGCAGGTGACTCACTCTGATTCCCTTGAAAATGTCAGGTTTGAATTAGACTCTAAGCATCTAAGGGAGGTGGCAGAGATTCTTCACCTGGATTAATTCAATCAATCTGTGAATTTAGACCGGGAAAAATGACATCTTTATTTGCATTAAATAGGTTTAATTTAGCATTTCTTTTCAGTACAAAAGGCAACAAACCACAGTACTTAACAGGAGGACCTGTGACACCAAATATTTTCATGGATACCCTTTATGCTCATTGCTACTTCAAAATTATGGTAGTGATTAGATGCTAATAGAGAAGGTATTTATTATAAATGCCATTTAAAAAATATTCTGACACTAATAAGATTTGTTGCCTTTGTAGGCCTATGTGTTTTATTCATTTAAAAACAGGATTTTAAGAGAAGGTCCAGTTTTAGTCTTCTTTGTGCTAAGGTGTCCAACTATCTCTTCAGATTTCATGAAAGTCGGTGGTACAAGTCCTTGAATTCGTGGGTTTTTTTTTTTTTTTTTAATGCTATTAATAGGTACACATAACACTTTTCTGGTACCTACTTATATCTTGCAACTCAAATTATGATCTGTGATCATAGGCATCATCTGGGAGCTTGTTAAAAATGCAACAAGCTCCCACCCCGGGACGGTTGAATCAGTCTTCATTTTGACAAGATCTCCAGGTGGTTCCTTTGCAAATTCAAGTTTTTAAAGTGCTGGACTAATTTATTTTGACCCCGTGAAAAATTCAGCACAAAGACATTTTGGGCACGTTCCAGAATTCAGTAGATGTTTTCTTCCTCAGTCAGATTTGTCTTTCTCATCTCCCTGTAGGAGCCAAAGCTGTGCCAGATTAAAAAAAAGAAAGAAAAAAAAAAAGGAACTTGGTATGGAGAGATTTTATGTGAAAGGATTATTGCAAAGGAAAGGAGAAAGGGGCTATTGCAATAGAGAAAAAGGCTATTGCAGTGGGGAGAATGTTCTGACCATAGGTCTGCAAGCATCTCGAGAGCTAGGCAAAAAAAAGTTTTTCTTTGATAGAGAGGAAAGAACATCTATACTCTATCAGGTATAGGCAACTGGGATGAAAGGTTGGCATGATAGCAGATCTGAGGCCATTTTATGCTGAAGCAGTTTATTTCCTGGGAGGTGGCCTTAAAATCTAGGGACCTGGAGGGAGAGAAATTTAACAAATGTTTGGTTAGCATTCTGTTCTGATTCATCAGTGAGGACCAGTAGTTCAGCTTATTATTGATGAGGCTAAGAATGGGAATCTTGAGGGTCTGTGTCCAGCCTGTCATAGGTAAATAAGGTGGTGGGGTGGGGGCCTCTGTGAATCTTATCTAAGTCAAATGGGGAAGGGGATTCTTTGTAGTACACCATTTCTGGAACACAAAAGGTGATGGGGTTTCTTAGCCTTTGCTGTTTCCCAGGATCACAGGGCTCAGGTAAAAATTTAACACTGTCAGCTCCTACCAGTTTGGCAAAAGATTTCCAGTAGGAAGCCAACTACCCACATCCTGTCTGGACCATTTCATGCAAACTGTTCATCATTCCCAGTCTCCCACGGAAACAGTAGAGCCTTGCTATCAAAGGTGGCAGAGGTGGGCGGGCTACTTGGTCCAATGGGGAAGTCAGGTGTCACAACCAGGCCTTTGTGCCATGCAAGGAGCTGCTGAGGGTTCTGAAAAGAGGCCTGCAGCTCCCTCCACTTGGTTTGCAATTGACCACCTAAGAGGAGGCCACCCGAGTTAAGGGTCTGGGGTGGGGAGGGTGGGTGGTCTTCCTCCCAGCAGTGTTTCCCTCAGGTCACATCAAGCTGGAGGCCAAATCTGAGGCATAATGGTAAGATTCCAGTTACTGTCACCTTTTCCACCCACTAGAATATGAACTTCAAGAGGACAGATGTTTTGTCTTTTTGTTCACAGCTGTATCCCCAAATGTGTTTGGCAAATGTAGGAACTCGATAATTATATATTGGAAGAATGAATGAATGAATGAAGTGGGGGAAAAACCCTCGTGATTATCCCATTCTTCCATCTACTCAACAGATTTCCATATGCATCAGCAGGTGTGGGGCCTTGGGTTCAGCCGTGTGAGGAAACAAGGATGAGAAGAATCCCCTTACAGTGAGGTGGATAAATGGGAACTCCAGAGGGAGAGCTGATAATGTTAAAGGTAAATGGCCCATAATACAGTGAGGCCCAGCCTGTGGGTTGTGGCCACAGGAAAAAATCCAAGCACAGGATCCAGGTTGGATGTGGAAGAGAATAGGGCATCTTTCAAGAGGGTGGAATCCTAGGAAGGGTGGCGATGGGTAGTAATTATGTAGACTGAGGCTTCTCTTTTGGGGTGTTTCTATTTATGGAAAAGTTGAACAAAAGAGAAATTGCCCACTCAGGGCACAGAAAATGCAACGACCAAGTGCCATCATCTTTTTGCCTGGCTCAGCGGTGTCGGTGGCCCTGTGTAAGGGTCACCCTGCTGTGGCTTACACAGTGGACGAGCTTGTAGTTCCAGGCTAATCCCACATCCTACTGATAAATGTGGCTTCTTGTGCTTGGGCCTGAGCAAGAGAACACCAGATGTTCTGGCCTGATTGTCTCATCTATCTTGACAGTTGATTTTCTGCCCAATACGTTGACATTTCTGTTTCCCCGTGTGTGTATTTGTTTAATGGAATGTTTACCCTTGATCTTGAGCGAAGGCAGATTGAGGATGCTGAGCTTGAAAGACTTCATACAGCACTGAAATCATCAAGGCAGTCGTCACCATTAGGCACTCCACTGGCTTCCCTGGTGACACATCAGTGTGCCACCTGTTTTCATTTAAGGCACAATTAACCGCCATAGTTTTGTGCATTTTAGTGTTTCTAGTCATTTCCTTGAGACCACATGAGCACCTGTCCTGCCGCAAGTCTTGCTTGCCCCATCCCCGGGCTCAGTTCTCTCCTTGAACATCTGCAGTCCCAGACACTGCAACACTCCCTCTGTCTTTGTTCCAGATGTGTTGTCATAACAGTATTGTTCACTGAAGAAACTCAGAACCAAGAGGGGACTTGTATGCTCCTGGCAGATTGCTAAAGGTCTTCGGTAATGATTCCCAACACTAACAGGTCTCTGAGATCCTTTCTGAAGTACACACCCTGTGTTGGTCTGAAGGCTACTTAACATAGGAATTGTTTAAAAGGACAGACTTTCATCTATCAGAAATGGCTATAGGTTCCCAGACTGGAATTTGATGAGAGAAGGAATCCAAAGGGATGTAGCTAGGCTGGACATTGATATATCCCAGAGAGCTACAACCTCTAACAGATAAACAGTGTTAAAAGTCCAGTTAGAAGCACTTTGTATATAGGCAAAGGGTAATCATCTAAACTGCAGCTGCATGGAAGGTTTAGCCACCTGAAGGATTATTCTGAAGAATAGACCACCCAAGAGTGTCCTAACTGCCTGCTCAGTTCGCTAGGCAGGCAGATACAGGTCAGGAGGTTGCCAAAAGTGACAGATCTCACTATTGTGAAATACAGAAGAATTCTCTGGAAGATGGTGGGGGTGGGGGGCACGCCTCCCCTCTTCAGAGATGGTGGATGAGGGGGTGCTTAGACAAGAAGCCCCAAGACTCTGACCTGTGTGGAATAGGGCAGTTACAGTGAACTGTCCATTCTGTAAATTTCTCCAAGCTTATCTCTGGATTAAGAGATTGCTGTGAGTTGGTAGATTATAGAATTGCTGTGAGTTGGTAGTTTGAAGCTTATGCTTGGAGACCCCCCAAAGAACATGTTCTTAAAGTTTATCCATTCCCGTGGGTGCGAACTCATTGTGAGTGGACCTTCCAATGCATTACTTCAGTTAAGATTTGGCCCACCTCATTCAGGATGGGTCTTAGTCCTATTACTGGAGTCCTTTTTTTTTATTTTTAACATGGGCAGGCACCAGGAATCGAACCCAGGTCTCCAGCTTGGCAGGTGAGAACTCTGCCTGCTGAGCCACCATGGCCCGCCTTGGAGTCCTTTTTAAGAGAATAAAATTCAGAGAGAGAGAGAGAAAGTCACGGGAAGCTAGAAGCTGAAACAGAACCTGGAACAGAAGGGAGAGATCCTCTGCCTTGCCAGCAGCCAGCCCCAGAACACAACAGTCAGTGGAGACAAAGCATAGCCTTGGTGATGCCTTGATTTGGACATTTGTTTCTGGCTTCCAAACCATGAGTGTGTCAATTGCCATCATTTAACCTGGCCCATTTAATGGTATCTGCGTAAGCAGCCCAGGAAACTACAGCACTGCATATGCTTTTCAATAAACAAAATGCTAGAAAAAAGGTGACCATATGATTTATACTCCCAGTCAAGGACACTTTTGAGAGTGAAAATTAGTACTTTTAGTAATTACTAGTAACTAAACACACCAATAAGTAATAGTAATTATTAATAATATAGTGATTAATTAGCAAATAACTGATCTCAAAGGGACAGCCAGTGTGAGCTGGGAATATACCCATCAAAACCAAATGTAAAGTCTTCCCAGCTAAAACCCTATCCAGTGTACCGATTTGGTTTTCTACAAGGACAAGTTCAAAAGACCCAGCAAGGGTCTTTGAGATTTTCTTTTCCATGTTCATTGGAGCAAAAACTTTAATGGGTACAATTAAAAAAAACAAACCAAGGACTCTAGTCAATAAGGAATGGTACTTGTCCCATTTATCTGCTCTTTTACTTGGTTCAGACACAGATGCTTATTCTTGACTTTTATAACATCACTATATCCTGACCAGTCCAGGACCCCTGTGGTGGTTTGAAGTTGTGTGTACCCCAGATAAAGACAGCTTTAATGTTAATCCAATCATGTGGGATTGAACACATTATAAGTAGGACCTTTTGGTGAGCTCACTTAAGTTAAGCTGTGTTTTAGTTTGTTAAAGCTGCCAGAATGCAATTTATCAGAAATGGAACAGCTTTTATAAAGAGAATCTATTAAGTTGTAAGTTTACAGTTCTGAGGCCGTGAAAATGTCCAAATTTGGGCACCAACAAGAGGTTACCTTCACTGAAGAAGGCTGATGCTGTCCGGAACACCTCTGTCAGCTGGGAAGGCATACAGCAACATCTGCTAGTTTTCTCTACTGTCTTCTTCAAATGGCTTTCCTAGGGATGTTTTCTTTCAGCATCCCCAAAGGTCTCTGGCTCTGTGGGCTCTGTCAGCACTGAAGCTTTTTACAAATGGTTCCCTCTTAAATGGCACCAGTAAGCAACCCCACCTTTAACAGATGGAAATACATCTCCATGGAAACAATCAAAAAGCTCCCACCCAGCAATACTGAATCAAGGTTAAAGAACTTGGCTTTTCTGGGGTACACAACAGTTTCAAACTGGCACAAGGCATGTCCCACCTCAATCAGGGTGGGTCTTGTCCTATTGATGGGGTCCTTTTTATAAGAGAATGAAATTTAGGCAGAGAGAGAAAAAGCCACGGATGGAGTAGCCAGAAACTGAGAATCAATGGAACTGAAAGAGAAGCGGGAGAGAGACCAGCAGACATCACCATGTGCATTGCCATATGACAAACTAAGGAGCAAGGATCAGTGGCATCCAGCCACAGAATGCCACCCACTTCAGTGAGAAAGCATTGCCTGATGATGCCTTGATTTGGACTTCCTTTCAGCCTCAAAACCATAATTAATATACATTGTTTAAACTAACTCATTGCACAGTATTTGCTTAAGCTGCCAGAAAATGAAAAAAAAAAAAACAAAAACCTTATAACCAAGCACTCTAATTCTTTATAGAGCACCTTCTTCTATTAGTTTTCTTGTTTATTATTTATTTGTTCATTGCCTGGCTACTGTAGAGAGCGAAATCTATGAGAGCAGGAATTTTGTCATATTCATCTAGTACTTAGGGTACAGTTAAGGCTTGATAAATATTTGTGGGATGAATGCATTTTGTTATTGAATATTAGCTCCCAAAATCAGGAACTATCTTCTTTTATTCACAGTTGTATCACGGGTGCTTAAAATAGTGATCAATAAACATTTGTTGAATCAATGAATACATTCTCTGGAAGTGATTGGGAACAAGTGAAAAATAATCATGAGAGAGACCTCATGAAATTTGCATTTGATTTGAAATATTCCGTGTGGTGAATTGAAACTATATGTACCCTAGGAAAAGCATGCTCTTAAAGTTAATCCATTCCTGTGGATGTGGACACACTGTAAGTAGGATCTTTCTTTTCTTTTTTTTTTTTTAAGTAGGAGCTTTTGATCAGCCTTTTAGTTAAGGTGTGACCCACTTCATTCAGGATGGCTGTTAATTCTATTACCAGAGTAATAAAAAGGATGAGAGAAAGTCATGGAAGCAAGAAGCTGAGAGCAATGAAACCTGGAAGAGAAGGGAGAGACCAGCAGACACCACCATGTGCCTTGCCATGTGGTAGACAAGCGAAGGATCCCTGGCAACCAGCCTTTGGAAAGAAAGTATTGCTTTGATGATGTCTTGGTTTGAACATTTTCATGTCCTCAAACTGTAAGCTAATACATTTCCATTCTTAAAAGCCAACTTATTTCATAGTATCTGCTTTGAGTAGCCCAGCAAACTAAGACACTCTGGAAGCAACTTGGAGATACAATTTATTGGATTAGAATTATACTGTATCACTGAAGCTGAGCACATCACCATGTAAAACAAAATCCAGATTCTGGTTGCAAGATAAAAGTAAACAATGATGTTGACGGGAGAGGTTGAAGAATGTGTTATTGTTTTTTTATTTTCCATATCATTGTACATGTTATTTTTAATTTTGGGGGTTTTTACTTTTTTACTGTGAAATATATATACAAAAAAGGAATAAATTTCCAAGTGCATTTTAACAAGTAGTTATAGAATAGATTTTAAAGTTTGGTATGTGTTACAGTTCCACAATTTTTCTTGCTGCTTCAAGATACTGGAGACCAACAGAAATATCCCTCAATATAATGATTCAGCAGTAATACTCATTTGTTAAATCCTATTTTCTCTATTATACTCCTCTTTCTCTTTAAATAACATATATACATAAAAGCAATAAATTTCAAAGAACATCGCAACAATTAGTTGTAGAGCAGATTTCAGAGTTTGGTATAGGTTATAATCCCACAATTTCAGGTTTTTATTTCTAGCTGCTCTAAGGCGCCGGAGGTTAAAAGAAATATCAGTATGATTTGGCACTCATACTCATTTGTGAAACCCAATCTCTTCTGTATAACTGCACCATCACCTTTGATCTTTCTCCCACTCTTGAGGGGTGAAGAATGTGTTTTGAAAAAGAAGCAAACCTTAATCCTTGAGATCAGGAGATAGGAAGTTAATACTTCATTTACTCTTTTTTTTTTTTTTAATGAACTAGCTGGGGCTTTTTGCTGAAAATGACAGGAGGCCTGGGAAGAGAGAATGAAAACTTGATATTGTTTCTGGGAGGAATTTTCCAAGGAGAAGTAATTGGTTTTTGAAGGGGTTCCCCTGGCATAAGGCAGGAGAAATCCTAGATAGAGCCGTGGGTTTTGTTTGTACTTTTTTGTTGTTGTTGTTATTGTTTTGCCTTGGCTAGTTTCCCAGGTGGGTTTTATCAAAGGACATGGGTGCAAAAGACTTGAGGGCATTGACAGGAAGGAATCAGGTTCAATCAAACATGGATGAAACCCAGGCTGAGCAGGAGAATGAGTTCAAAGAGGGAAACTTGTGCGGTTTCCAGGACGAACTGAATTGGTTGTGGAATATGATTTGTAAGGCTCAAAAAGAAAAAAGAGTCAGTGGTTTCTGACATGAAGAGAATTTAGAGGCAAACTATATTGTTAATCCTGCATTCAAATTAGAATTGGGTAAAATTAGCATAAAAGTGCTATTTCTGAGAACTAGAAGAGTGAGCAAGCTACTTTGGTTGAACAGATTTATTGATTGCTAGTATATACCTGGCAGATAATAGCTGCTAGTAAGTTAATGCTTTACTTTGCCCTGGGAACTGTGCTTAGTGCTTTATATTCATCAAGTTCTCCCTGTTTTATAGAGGAATCAGGTTATATAACATGGAAGCTGAAGAGCCAAGATTTCAATCTAGGGGTTTCTGATGTCTTCGTCCATGATACCCTGCTCTCTCCTTGATTTCAAACTCCATCTTCTTATATAGTACTCCTTGTTCACTTCAATATGTTGCCTACTAAATGTTACTTATTTTGTTAACCATCTGTGATGGTTTGAGGCTTTATGTAGTCCAGGAGATATTATGTTATTTTAATACATTCCTGTGGGTATGGACCCATTGTGGTGGGGCATTTTGATAAGGTTATTTCAATTGAGATGTGACCTACCTCATAGAAGGTGGGTCTTAATCCTCTTACTGGAGCCTTAATAAGAGGATAATAGACAGAAAAAAAGCTCTAGAGAAGCTAAGAGAGACAGAAGATAAAAGCAAGAAACACAGAGAAGCTCAGAGAGAAAGCCACTGAAGCCAGAAGCTGGAAGAAATGAAACCTGGGAGAAAGGGTTTCATTGTTTCAGATATTGCTGTGTGCCTTGCTATCTGACAGAGGGGCACAAGTTCACTGGTAGCTGTCTTTGGGGAGAAGGTATCATCCTGTAGATGCCATAATTTGGACATTTTCATGGCCTTAAAACAGTAAACTTGTAAGCTAATAAATCCCCATTGTTAAAAACCAGTCCATTTTTGGTATATTGCATTTCATCAGCCTTAGCAAACCAAAACACCATTCATTCATTTTTCCAACTATTCAGCATGTATTTATTGAGCACTTACTACAGTTGCAGGCCCCTTTATCGATGTTGGGGTAATATGGAACTGGAGAAAACCGTGAACGTGGTGAGGCATAATTAACAACTAGGCAGACAATCACAGCATGATGGAGTCGACACAGCAGGGCAAAACAGTAGAACAGCAAAACTTAAGCATACACATACATTTTCTCCTGTGTCCTCAAGTGGGGAAGGCTTCACCCGCAGGTAAAATAACAAATAATATATACTAATTTTGGGGGAGAGAGAAATCTGGACAAGGAAAGCCTTATGAGGCTGCTGTAATGGAGTTCATCTATGACCATGCTCTCTCCCTCACTAAGTTTGAGCAGAGCGGGATTATATATCCTGACAGCACCTCGCCATTACTTAGCACTCAAAACCTGCTTGTCAACTTGCAGTGAATAAGGAGAGGAGGCCCACGCTTTCTCAAACCTGTTCAATTGCCATTGACTTCTCAAGTTCCACACAGGCACCGCGGGTTGATGGTCCTAAAATGTAACAAATTATGGGGAGATGTGATATTTCTAAAAGGCAATTAAAGAACAACGTGTCAATAAAAGTGGACGGCTAACACTTTAGCTTTTTATATTTTGTGCCTTGACCTGGGTCTTAGGTTGGGTTCCCTGGGACAGAGGGCCTGAGGCTGAGATGACTGTGCATGGGTTTACTGGGGATGCTGTGAAACACCTTCCATGAGAGTGTGAGGGCAACAGGGTGGCCTGGGTGGGATTTGAGCTTTGATGCAGCCACAGCAGAGGCCTCAGCCCATCCCCAGGGGAGCTCTGGAGCTGGAACGGTCCTGTAAAGCTATCCCAAATCGTGGATTCCACTGCAATTTAACACACACCTAAAAGTTCATATAACACCATTTCCTTTCTACATTTTAAGATCTTTTTTCTATTCTATTTTATTAGAAAATGCTGGCCAGGAGCCACTAAATGTATTTCACAAACCACTAATGGGTTACTACACACAGTTTAGAAAAATTCTCCAGTAAGGGGCCTGACCAGTTTGGATTGCTATAACACTTAGACTCAAGTCTCATCGTTTCTCCCAGAACTTGGTTTTGCTAGTCTAAGTGCCAGAAGTCCTCAAATACCGTTCAGGAGAAGGAGTAGAGGGCAAAATCCACGGAGGCCAAGGCCCAACTTCCCTGATTTTCATACTAGTGTCCCAACCTTTGGTCTTCATCACCATCATTTGAGGATCATGTGCTTTCTCCCCATTTTGCAGATGAGGAGGCTGGAGGCTCAGGGGCTTAAGCAAAGCACTCAGCTTCCTATGACTGGGAAGCTGCAGACCCAGCACTGGAGCCTTTAACTTCCCCACTCCCCTCTGCTGTCTTTTCCCAAAAACCAGGTGCCTCCTCTGAAAAATGGGCATGATAAAGCCTCTCCCTCAGCAGGGCTTTGAGGAAACAAGGAGTTAAAGGCTTGGCAAGCATTCTCTGGGCCACGGACGGACATGCAGGCTGTTGTTACCCAGCCTATTGTCTTCTGCCATTCCTTTCACATGGAATGCCTTGCCCTGCCAACTCTTTGATTTATCTTTGTGTTCTCATTCTCACCCCCACCCCAAGAGCCCCTTAGGACCCTTAATAAACATCTTGGTAATAGTTGGACTCAGAAAAGCAACTAACAACTAAAATATGCTCTCTGTTGTATGTAGCAATTAGAATATGCTTTCTGTTGTACGTAGCAATTAGAATATGCTTTCCAAGTTTCTTGAAAACTTACCAGATAAGTGACTGAATAGTTTCCAGCCCTGGCTCCCAGACATGCACTCAGATCACTGTATTAGTAGGGTTCTACAGAGAAACTGAAATGCAGGGTATATGCAGGATAAATATGTATGCATGTATATATGCATGTACAAAAAGAGATTATGTATATATGTTTATAAAGAGATTTATTATAGGAATTGACTCATGAGACTACTGAGCAGAACACAAGTTAGAAACTCAGTGAAGGTAATACTGAATTCTCCAGGACAAGTGGACTGGCTGAAGTAGAGATAGAAATTCTTCTTTCTGATTGCTGCCCGAAAGAAGTGGCTGAAATCCTTCATTCTCTCTTTAAGGCTTCTTACTGATTGGATGAGGACCTTCTCTCATTGCTGGAGGCAATCTCCTTTCATGATTGTAGAGGTCATCAGTCACAGAAGCAATCACTTCCTAGTGACTTAACTCCCTTATGAAGTGCCCTTAAAGTAACAATGAGGCCAGTGCTGGCTTGGCCAAATAGCTGGACACCATAACCTAGTTAAGTTGACGGAAGAAATCAACCATCACGTGAGCCTACAAGCTCACGTGGTTGACCCTCATCCTCCGGTGCCACAGGCTTACCAAGGATCTTTCTGATCTAGGTGGTGTTTCAATCCTCATTCATTTATACACGTTAAGTAATGCCTGCCTCATAAACACTTGTTAAGGTAGTGAGTGACCAACTCCTCCATGTTCTCATTTTAGCAGATGACAAAGCCTTTCTTACCACCCTCGAAGCTCATTAAAAATGCAGATTCCTGCCCCATCCCCCAAAAGCCAAAAGTGCCTGGAAAAGAGCACGTTCTTATGAAATGGTGACTATTTCATGTGCATCTTGGTTTGCAGAAATGATTTGAAATTCCAAAAAGTGAGTGCAAGGAGAATGGCAGGGAATAAAGGAACAGGGAAGGCACACAAAAAAGGAAAGCTATAGAAGAAAACCTTGGTTTTTTATGGATCTCAATCACAAGCCCGTGCATCTGAGGTCAGTCTAGGGACAAAAAGCCTGGGACATTGTATCAGGCAAAAAGTCAGTGACCACAGCAGATGAATGTAGGCTGAGGACAACAATAAGAGAGAGGGATGAGGAAATATTTGTCAGTTTTTGGACACATATTTGACTATTACATGCCAGTTACGGTGCTAAAGGCTTCCCAAGCCTTGTGGAGCTTGGAATTGAGAGAGGGGTACACAAAGCAGTAAAGTCCCCTGAGACTGGCTGGGGCCAGGGAATAATGAAGAAATTCCCCTCCTTCCCCCCCACCCCAAAACAAGTTTACATTCCAATTCCTAGAACCTGTGCCTCTTATCTGACAACAGGCACCTTGCAGATGTGATACAGTTAAGGATCCTGAGATGGGAAGATGATTATCTGGGTGGCACCTAAAGGTAGCCACAGAGGCCCTTATAAGAGAGAGGTGAGGCTGTCAATGACAGAGAAAATGTTGGAATAGGCAAGGGATGGATTCTT
The DNA here is from genome assembly GCA_004026745.1 of Myrmecophaga tridactyla. Classification (NCBI taxonomy): domain Eukaryota; kingdom Metazoa; phylum Chordata; class Mammalia; order Pilosa; family Myrmecophagidae; genus Myrmecophaga; species Myrmecophaga tridactyla. Next base: position 34,899 of record PVIY010018299.1, on the reverse strand, counting down.
TCCTGGAGCCCCTAGGTAGATCCAGCCCTGTGATACACTGAGTTTAGTCTCTTAATACTCAGTTTGGATTTCTGACCTCCAGAACTGTTAGAGAATATATTTGGGTTGTTTTAAGCCACTGAATTTATGATAATTTGTTAAAGCATAAAGACTGAATTATGGACCCTAACAAACACATGTTCCTAAACTTAATCCCTATTCCGGGGTGAGTGAGCCCATTGTAAACAGGACCTCTTAAAGATGTTATTTTCGGTTAAGGCGTGGCCAAACTGAATGAGGGTGGGTCTTGGTCTGGATTATTGGAGGATTCATAAAGAGAACCAGGAAGTTATAGAAGTAAAAAAAGGAGAAGTCATTGCCATGTGATGGGAAAAAGAATGCAAGTCAAGGAACCCCCAAAATTTCCAGCAACCAGCAGCAGAACTCTATATTACCCAGGAAGAAATAAAGCCTTCTAGCTTCCAAAACTGTGAGACAATAAATTTCTGTTGATTAAGCCAACGCATTGGCATTTGTCATAGCAGCCTGGCAAACTAACACAAGCATCAAAGAGGAAACTAATACCCCAGCCTTAACAAGGCAGGTCCACAACACAAGTGCCAGGAAACCACACAGGTAGAGAATGCTGTCAACTGCTTAGCAGAGAGGGTGGTACCAACATTTTGATTATGCATTTCTCAACCAGGCATTTTGTCATAAATATTGATTATAAATTGGCTTCTAATTTCCAAACATGGATGGATTTAAAACCCTGCTTTGATAGCTGGGAGACAGGGTCCTGATCAGAAAAAAAAATCATCAAGAGTAAAAGCTCAACAGGTTACAAAGGCATCCAGGGGGATAGTACAGAGTGAGCTGCAAGGCAACAAAAGTGTTTATTTGCGGTCTTAGAATTGCAATTTGTGGAGCACAGAGTCAATCCAAACTGTGTCCTGTCTTTGGGCTTTCCAGCAAGGGTTTTTAAAGAAAGAGGAGATTATATAAGTTTTTTGAAAAGAATTATAATTAATGGCTATTTGGGGCTTTCCAAATGTCCTTCAAGTTAGTTTACTGATTTCCTTACCCTGTAGTTGGTTCATGGCATCTGGATTTCCTCAGAAACATTATTGCCTTTGATTTCAAATACCTTGGCAGTTTGCGATATCTGGCTCAGATGTGCATAAAAGTAGTAACTCCTGGATGGCCTCCCGATTCCATTTTAAATCTCTTTGTCACAATTACTCCATTTTATTTTATCTCTTTTCTCACTGTCAGGGAGCTCCATGGATAAACTCGGTGTCAAAGAAAACACAATTTTGCCCAAACCACGAAATGGGAAAACTGTCTTTTGTACCTTGGTTTGAAGCTTGAGAAAAATTAAGAGGCAGTGGTCTGGTCAGAATCAGAACCACCCTTCTGCTCAGACTCTGATCTCTCCCGAGGATGCCATTTTATTCTGCTATGTTCACTGGGCCTTTACAACACTAGAGATGAGGAATGAAACTCATTTCCAATTAACAGCCATAGAAGCATCCACTATTATTAAACATACAGAAGCACACACCCACAGTAATTAATTTCTGGAGCAAAGTCAACATACCCAGCTTCTCAGAACACTTTGTCCCAGGATTTTCCAGAGAACAGAACAGATAGAATGAATATATAAATATATGTAAAGAGATTTATTGTAAGGAATTGGCTTACGATGGTGGGGACTGACATGTCTGAAATCTATAGGGCAGTTCAGTGGACTGGAAACTCAGGCAGGAGCTGATGCTGCAGTCTTGAGGCAGAATATGTTTTTTTCTAAAGGCCAATCTTTGTTCTGAAGGCCTTCAACTGATTGGATCAGGTCTTATCAAATTACTCTCCTTGTAGAGGGTATAGATGTTCCAACCCTGTGAAAAACGACCTTCACAAAATACCTAGCCAAGGTGACACCTAAGATTAACCAACACCAGTGTTCTAGTTTGTAAGCTGCCAGAATGTGATATACTGAAAACAGAATGGCATATATATATATTTTCTTTTCATGGGCAGGCACGAGGAATCGAACCCAGGTCTCTGGCATGGCAGGTGAGAACTCCACCACTGAGCCATCATTGTCCATCCTGAACGGCTTTTTAAAAAGGGGAATTTATTAAGTTGTAAGTTTACAGTTCCTAAGCCTGTGAAAATGTCCTAATTAAAGCAAGTCTATAAAAAAGTCCAAATTAAGGCACCAACAAGAGGTTACCTTCACTCAAAAGAGGCCAATGACATTCAGGATTTCTCTCTCAACTGGAAAGGCACATGGCGAATACAGCAACATCTGCTAGCTTTCTCTCCAGGCTTCTTGTTTCATGAAGCTCCCCCAGGGGTGTGTTCCTTCTTCATCTCCAAAGGTCTCTGGCTGTGAGGGCTCTGGTGGCTCTGCTGCTTTCTCCAAGATGTTTCCTCTTTTAAAAGGATTCAATAAACTAATCAAGACCTACCTGGAATGGGTGGAGTCACATCTCCCTCTCATCAAAGGTTAATACCCAGAATTGGGTATGTCACATCTCTGTGGGGATAATCTAATCACATTACTAACCTGCTGGATAGGGATTAAAAGAAAGGGCTGCCTCCACAAGATGGATCAGTATTAAAACATAGTTCTTCTAGGGTACATAATCTTTTCAAACCAGAACAACCACTGATAGGAACAAGATTTTTTTTATCTCATCAAATATAACAAAACAAAGCTGCAATCTTCATCTGATTTGTTGCCTCCTGTGCTGGTTGGAAAGGATGTATGTCCCCTAGAAAAGCCATGTTTTAATCAAAATCCCATTTCATAAAGGTAGAATAATCACTATTCAATACTGTATGTTTGAATATGTAATCAGATCATCTCCTGGAGATGCGATTTAATCAAGAGTGGTTGTTAAACTGGATTAGGTGATGACATGTCTCCACCCATTTGGGTGGATCTTGATTAGTTTCTGAAGTCCTATAAAAGAGGAAACATTTTGGAGAATAAGCAATTCAGAGAGCCAGAGAAGAATGACATAGCCACGAGAAGCAGAGAGCCCACTAGCCAGCGACCTTTGGAGATGAAGAAGGAAAATGCCTCCCAGGGAGCTTCAAGAAATAGGAAGCCAGGAGAGAAAGCTAGCAGATGATGCTGTGTCCGCCATGTGCCCTTCTAGATGAGAGAGGAACCCTAACCGTGTTCACCATGTGCCTTTCCAGCTGAGAGAGAGACCCTGAACTTCATTGGCCTTCTTGAACCAAGGTATCTTTCCCTGGATTCCTTTGATTGGACATTTCTATAGACTTGTTTTAATTGGGACATTTTCTTGGCCTTAGAACTGTAAACTAGCAATTTATTAAATTCCCCTTTTTAAAAGCCATTCTGTTTCGGGTATATTGCATTCCTGCAGCTAGCAAACTAGAGCACCTCCTTTTTCTTTTCTTAATTGGCTGCTTTTGTAAGCACTGTTTCCCAGCTCCACTGCCTCTCCATTTCCTTCTCTGCAACTGGCACAGTCTTTAACCTTCCCGCTTTCCAGGCTAATATGGTAATCTCTTTAACATGTATTAAAGATGAATTTGTCTAAGAAACTTTTCTTTTTAACATTAGCAAATAACTATAATCAAAAGGAGCTCCTGGGTTTTCTCAGAACCAACACACAAGTAAAATTTCTCAAAGCCATACCTGCTCTGAGGGTGCCCACCCGAGTGGCAATCAAGCCTCTCGTTAGCTACATCTGGTCCAATACAGATAAAGCCCCATTTGCACAAACTCACCCTCATAAAGTGAACAAGCCCTTGTCCTACGGCTCCAGCTAAATTCCTTTTAATGGCTATAAAAGCTGTTGACTAACACACAAAACAGACCACTTAAAGCTTTTGTTAGTGACTGGCTTCTTTGCTGCAGTGAAACTTTTGGTGTCCTAAATGAAATGCTGCGATCTGCAAACTCAACAAAGCAGCCTGGGAGAGGGGCCGCAACCCACCTACCACCCAGACCCCAAAAGGAGGGATGGCCAAGGGCGGCACCCACCACCCTCCAGCTCTGTCCCCTTGCTCCCACCTACCACTCAAGCCTGTGCCCACGGCAAGCTCGACTCTGATTTGCCTCTCAACATAAATGACGGTGTCACACGTTAACAGGAAATATTACGCACATTCAACATGACAATGCATGTCCCATTTCTGTACCATTACAATTTGCACAGTGATTAGGCCAATAATGATAAAAATAAGGCAGAAAAGTTGATTCCTATTTTACTATGTGTCTGAGAGACCAAGAAATAGTAGGAAACTATAAACAATAAAATACCAACGAAGATATTTTCTCCAGGACTCTGCCAAATTGCTGGAGAATGGAAGACAGCTTCTGATTTGCTGCCTGGAGGAAGGAACAATTATGCAAATCAGGACTACAACTAAAGGCCAGAAAATCTCTGCATTGCTCAGAGAAATTGACGTAAGTCTTTCAGAGCTAATAACTGCTAACACACACTTGGCTGCCTCTTGGATTCTTGGGAGAGGTATAGGGTGAGATGGAGCAGGGGTTCACAGACAGGCAAGCTCTTCCAAGTGCTCTCAGGCTTCCCCGTCCAGGCTCACCCAGAACCCCTGCAAGGGTCCCTGGCTCTGTGCCCAATGGTGGTGTTCAGTCCTGCGGGTGGAAAACACGGAAGCCTACAAATTAATTAACGTGTATCATGAAAGACTCACAGTCCAACTGCAGGGGGTGGGGAGCGGTGAAATAACCCACTTCATTAAGCAATGGACAGACTGTACCATGCTTTGGTCCAAAGTAGAGTGGAACTTTCAGCTTGTTCAGAGAAGAGGCAGTTGGCTAATGTCTGGAAACATCATGCATTATTTCAGTGAGGAATAAGAGCTGTGTGTTGACAGAGAGAGAGAGGAAAAGGCAGGATTCTAGGACACATGTTTCCAAGCACTTGTTTCACAAATAATATTAACACAACTGAACCCCACCCTCCAGGCACCAGGTCAGCCCTACCTGAGCTGTGAATTCTCTCCTTGGTGAAGTAAACCTTTCTGGATCACTCTCATTCCTGGGAGCTAAAAAAATAAACAAAATTAAAAAATCTGCACAACTCACTTGTCTTTGTTATAGATGCCTTGCATTGTGGCTATTTTCTCTATTTGTATTTCTTACCCTGGATGGCACGATCTTCATCTTTCTTGAAAGGGGGACTTTGTAATCTGGTAAACAGCTGAGATCCTCAGGACAGAGATACTGCAAAAATGTCTAGGAAATGGAAATATCACCTCAATGGCTTTTTCTCTATGGGGTCTGGTCAGGGTTGGATACAGCCAGAGCCAATCACCCACATCTCCTGCAGCCCCAAGACCAGCCTATGGCTGCCTTCACCTCCCTTTCTTGCCTGCTAGCAATTGGACGGGAACTGCATTCCCTGCTTGCATGCACCAATGAATGCGTGCTCTGGGGCTGAGTCCGGCTCTATACTCTGACATCAAGAGTCTCCTTTGGAATCCCTGGAGTCAGGGATAGCCAGCCCGGCTTGTCTTTTGGGTCTATATTTGGGGGTTCAAATATCCGTAGTTGCGGTGGACGCGGCCTAAGGGTAACTAGAGGCCAGGCCTGAGTTTGCGCATCTAGTTAGCGCATCTTGTTCTTAGGCGGTAAGCGGTGGGAGAGTGCTTTTTCTCGGTTTTCCGAGAAACACAGCTCATTTAAAATTAAGAGTCCGTTTTTCCTTTCAGTGGCTTAATATAATCCGAAGTTTCACTGCCTCTTAAAAGAAATTTTGTGGAAATAAAAAAAACCAAAAAACAAACGCTTGATTGGCTAACCCCCAAATCGGCCTCACCCATATAAACTGATTTTGGAATGCGTTGTCCGTGTAAACACAATCTGGTCAGCAGCCAGCGTATAAATCTCATAGATTTATAATAGGATAAATGCCATAAATGGGTTTATAACTTACCAGGGCGGCCGCGGGACAGCAGGCGGACCGCAGGAGACGAGTCTTCCTCTAGTTAGACCAAGAAAGCCCCTTCGGTTTAAAAACAAACTTTTAAAAAGCCCACACAGGATAATTTACACTATTAATTTCCTAACTCGAAACCCGCTTACCCGAGAATCACTCGGGTAGAGAATCATGAACCACTACGTAAAAAAAGCAACAAAAAAACCCGAAGCATAACATTCTGTTCCCAGGGCCGTTTTCCTGCAACCTTAAGCCTAATCGGGCTTGCCCTCTCCCCTGTGCAGCGCAGGGCCGCTTCGGGAGTGACCAGGTGGCGGCCCTGAAAAGGACCTTTCGTTGGCTCTGCTGCACCCCGGGAGGGGGCTCACTTCAGCCGCCGAAGCCGCAGAGCGTGCGGCCCTGGCGTTGCGGGGCGTACACCTCGTCCATCGCGGTGACCGTCCTTCTCTTGGCGTGTTCCGTGCAGGTGACGGCATCACGGATGGCACGCTCCAGGGAAACCTCCAGGACGAGGCCAGAGATGCGCTCAATACCGCCGCGGCGCGCCAAGCGGCGGATGGCGGGCTTTGCGACGCTCTCAACATCGCACGGCAGCACCTTCCCATGTCTCTCTGCACCTCCCTTCCCCAAACCTTTCCCGCCCTTACCGCGCCCGGACACGACTACCGCGGCCACCGCAAAGGTCGTCGCCGTCCGGCCGCGCGCCGAGTCCCCGCCCCTCCCACGCGTCAATCTATAAGCAGTGCGGACCAAATTGAGAACTACAAATACAACGTCCGATATTTCGGAGCCCAGTGCCTCACTCTAAACGCGATGCCCTCTCTGGAGGAAAAGGGTACTGCAGCGCGTTCTTTACTAATAGGTTTGGTTTCTGTCCAAATTTAGCGGGGTAAACGGTCGGCCTGGTTCTGAGCACGGACAAAAAGAGACGAAAATGGCATAAATAAAGTTTTTGCACATTTTTTAACATCACGTTTTAGACAGAAATAATACTCTCGTTTCTGACAGACTTTTTTTTTTGACTAATATGTTTCTACAATTTAGGAAGCGGCGTGTTTGTTTTGTTTTTAAGCTGACTCTCTACAGTTTAGCAAGGGGATGAGTTTGGGGGTTCAAGCCAACAACCGACAAGTGACACCTTCTTTAACAAATGCACCCGGCCTTTCGGTGTGACCATATTGTCATTTCAGCTGTGGGACGCTCTTTTCTCCCGAAATGGGAGAACCAAGAGTGATTAACTTCTAATTTTACCTGAACTGATTGACTCCCACAAAAGTCATTGGGATATAAAGACACACGGCAGACATCTTCGAGGGGCCTGAAATCACTCAATTTCCTGAAATGAGTAACTGGTAAAATTTGGAGGCAAAATGGTGTCAAATAAAAAACAAATCCAGATGTAGGAGGGAGAGACTTTACTGGAGAAGATCAGTGCAGGAGGTTGGGAAAGGGACTATTGCAATAGGGAAAACTCTCTGATTGTAAGTCTGCAAGAATCTCAAGTGTTCATCAAGAAGAGATTTTGGTTTTAGGTTTTGTTTTTAAAGAAAGAGGAGTACAGGAGGCTAGAAATAACAATGTGTGGGGAAGTGGGATGAAAGGGCCATATGATCAGAGAATGTTTTGAAGCTGAAGCCAGCCTAATTTTCCAGAAGTCGTTGTTAAGGGTGTGCTGTCTGCTGGCTCAGGCTGAGGGTGGGCCAGAAATTCAGGGGCCTGGGGGAAGAAGAGAAGCTTAATTAAAATTTGATTAGCAAGCATTTGTTCTGACTGATCAGTGGGGACAAGCAGTTGGTCTAATATATGAGGTGAAGAATTGGAAAGGCCTGTATCTGGCCCTGATGAGTAAACAAGGGGGTACCTGTGAGTCTTAGCTAGGATGGTTCCTGGCAATAAGCCATTTTCTGAGCAAAGGAGTGAGGAGATTCTTATCCTTCACTGTTTTCCAGGATTACGGGGCTCAGGAAAAATTTGGCATTGTCAGTGCCCCCTTCTTTCCCTTCACTTTCTAGCTGGTATCAAGCTGTAGCACATTTCAGTTAATCTCTCCTATATCCACTCTCAGAGATTACAACCTGAAAGAAAGAGAGAGAGAGAACGTGAGAAAGAGGGAAAGAGAGGATCTACAGTTTTCTGGAACAGGATGTGGCTAGGAGTGTGGGAGGAAGGGGAAAGAGAAGTGGAGTATTTGTCTATTGCCTGGGGTCTGAGACCTACCAGTTACTTCCCTCCCACTCACTCTCTCAAGTCTACCTAATGAGGAGGAAGCATTAAAGGAGGGAGCTAGCTTCTTGGGACTGGTAGGTGGGGTGCACTCCCCCAACCTCCCCAGGTTTTCCTGTGCATTTTTACTTATTATGCCCTGGTGTATATGTGTCCTATTATGAAAATGCATTCATTTTGTGAGTTGCTAGGGACAGATTGACAGGAACTCAGAGAGACAAACATAGTTTGGAAGTGTTTGCTTGTCCCTTGTTATTTTTGATTATCCTCTTCAAAGCTCAGATGTATCCAACAAGGAAGAGGTCACGTGACCTATCTCCTTAAAATGAAATCCTTAGTTAGAGGCTGTGCCTGTTTAGAACTATTATTTACCCCAGAGCAGCCATGTTTTAACTCTGATCCAATCCTGTGGGGCCAGACCTATTGTTTAGGGTGGAAACCTTTGATTAGATTGTTTACATGGAGATTGACTCACTGAATTGTGAGCATGACCTTTGATTATGTTGCTTTCATGAAGACGTGACACGCCCTATTGTGGGTGTAACTTTTTGATTAGATGAAGATGTGACTCCACCTGTTCAAGGTGGGTCTTGATTAGCTTACTAGATGCTATAAAAGGGGGAAAATTTTGGAGAAACCTCTAATGCAGATGCTTAGAGAACAGATGCTTCATTGCTGAAAGAGACACAGACATTTGGAGATGCTTGAAGTGCCAACAGAGAGAGCAGATGCCTAGACAGGAACACTTGGAGATGCAGAGCCCAGAAGACATCACCTTGTGCCTTCCCATGAGATGCTAAGCAAGCCAGAATCCAGAGTTGTGTTCTGGAGGAGTAAGTGAAAAGGTCCACAGATGCTTAGAGAGGAAGCCACTGGCATCGGAAGCTGGAAGCAATGGACCGGGATGAAGGACCAGCAGAAGCCAGCCAGGTGCCTTCATATGTGACAGACATCAGCCTTTCTTGAGTCAAGCCATCTATTTCTGGATGCCTTAGTTTGGACATTTTTATGACCTTAGAACTGTAAACTTGCAACTTAGTAAATTTCCCTTTTAAAAGCCATTCCATTTCTAGTATATTAAATTGCTAGCAGCATTAACAAACTAAAACAGAGACTGAGCCAAGATCAGATTCACTCTGAGACAGAGGACCCTGCCTGCCCTGGTCAGATCTGAAGGAACTGACTGAGCTGAGAGTCCAGTGATGTAGGTCCATATGTAAAGAACACAGAAGCTGTCCGGGTTAGCAGGGAAATTTGTGGAGTGAGGGAGCTGTGGCAATCACCAAGTACAGCCAAGCCACACCTCAGAGAGCCCTTCTACTGCCAAGAAATCTTGGATTGCTCACTTTAGGGCAGGGAGTTCACTGTCTTCCAGACCAGCCATTCCACTGTCAGTCTGTTAGAAAGGTTTTCTCTGTTGGGGGCTTATTTTAAAAATGCTTAGCTGCCCCACCCAGTGTAGCGACAGCTGATGCATGGCACATGCTAAGTGTCAGGGGCTATTTAAACCTGACATACTTACATTAGTTTACTTACATTAGTTTATTTAACCCTTTCAACACTTGTATGAATTACGCGATTGTTGCTTGTTACTCCTCCTTTACAGATGCAGAATCTGAAACATAGAGAGATTAAAAATTAATCCCAGGTCACACAGCTAGCAAGAGAAGGCTATCTCCTGCTCTGCATTGCCCTGGGCATCAAGAACACAAGAGTACTTTTATCCCCCATCTTACTATTCGTCCACTTTCCTCTTATCCAGACTGTCTGGGTTTGCTTTCCTCTTTGGGTGGAAAGAAAAATAACAATCCTAACCTGTGTCAGTTAAACGTGAGAAGATGTATGAATTTCAACTATGGATGTTCCTACTTATAAGGAATAATAAGTGGGCTAGGACAGAAGATTACTGGGATACTGGTCCACCAGATACAGATCCAAAAGACAACCTTGGATGTGTTGTGGCAGAGACAACTCAGGTTGGACTATCCTCAAATCCAAAGATTCAAAGCCAGAATCTGTCTTTAAGACAAATGTATAGATTCTGAAAACCAGGAAAAGGGAGACCCAATGGTCCCCAAACCTATTCACTGGTCTATCTAAGCACAAGACTGCTGTCGACACGGAGGCCCATTTGGTGGGACCCCTACTCCACCAAGTGTGTCATTATCATCATGCCCAGGGATGCCCAGCCTGGACCCCTCATCTGTGGGGAACAGACTTTATTTCACTACTTTCATTTCTTAATTCCAAAAGCTCTTCACAGGGCCACCCAATTTTGCACAGAAATAAACTTTGTTGATTATCATCTGCAAACAAAGATGTGAATCTTTTCCCCTACCTGGAGTCCTGGTTGTTTTCTGGCTTACCTGGAATTTACTCAGCTCTCACCTTCTGTTTGCATGCTGTGAATTGAATACCAGGAGGTGCTACTTTTGCCTCCTTGGGATTTCATGCTAGTTCCCCCAAAGCTGTGTTGTTCAATGTGAAGTGATTGCACCTCGGAACTGTCTTCACTTGACTTTCATTTTAACTGTCTTGACTTCCCTCTCCACTAGCTTATTTGGGGTCCTCACCAACTGTATTTTTGTAATATCTTTCTGACCGCTCTGTCCTCCATTTAGCCCCCTTCACAGCAGAGAAGGGATCTTTCAAAAATTATTTGGCCACAGAATGAAATTGTTTCCTTGACATACAGTGCCCTCTCTTTACAGTCTATCTCTCACACTGCCCAACTGCCCCTTGACACTCTAGCAATATTTAGCAATATGTTGAGTGAAACAAAAAGACAGAAACAGCAAGATAAATATTATAATCCCTCACTAATATGGACTAACTATAATGTACAACACTGAGAATTAAATTCGAGAGCATAGGTTTTCAGGTGAAGGCCTACTTTAAAGATTCCTAGACTGTAAGCTCTTACAGCAGTTACATCTATTCCTGAGTTTGAAACTGCTATTTCTAAATTCTGAGATGCTGAGTTCTTTGTGTATAACCTTGTCATCCCTGGAATTGGATATTTGTGCAACACCTGAGACTCAAAGCGAGAATTCTACAGCTATGAAAGTCAGCATCACCCCTGCAGCTATGATTAAAAATACTGAAAAAGTGATAAGACTTCAATTAGAAACATGAATGAAGCCGATCTGGTTAGGACTAAGGTAAATCAGACTAAAGGATAAAGGATGATATTGACAGTATTTTAAAGCTGCAACTTCCGTGTGAAACCAAAGGAAGAGATGCTTTTTTTGGTGCAAAATGTATATTTTTGGTAGCAGACTATCTAATTTAACTTGTATGGCCAGCTTATTCGAACACCATAATGACATGGAAACTTGAATAGGGAGTGAGATCTTGTTGGTTGGAACAGGTTAGTGTGATGTCCCGATACATCCCAGAGTAATCTGGGCGGAAGATTAAAAAGTATTTGCGAAGTCCCCTTGATGGACTGGGGGAAAATGTGGAAATATTAAACTTCCCCACCTGGGAAAGACCTGATATTCTCACAAGCATTAGGGACTGCCAATAGGCTAGGCCCCTGATCTTGGGGCTTGCCCTCATGAAGCTTATTCCTGCAAAGGAAAAACCAAGCCTACCTGTGATTATGCCTAAGAGTCACTCCCAGAGAACCTTTTTTGTTGCTCAGATGTGGCTTCTCTCTGTAAGCCAGCTGTGCAGATGAACTCACTGCCCTCCCTGTTACGTGGGCCATAAGTCCCAGGGGTGTAAATCTCCCTGGCAGCATAGGACATGATGCCCAGAGATGAGCCTGGTCCTGGCAATGTGGGAGTGAGAAAGCCTTCTAGATCAAAAGAGGAAAGAGATATGAAACAAAATAAAGTTTCAGTGGCTGAGAGATTTCAAATAGAGTTGAGAGGTCATTCTGGAGGTTATTCTTATGCAGTTTATAGCTATCCCTTTCCGGTTTTTGGTGCATTGGTGTAGCTAGAGGGAAATACCTGAAACATTTGAACTGTAATCCAGTAGTCTTTCTTTCTGTAGATTATTGAATAATTACAGAGTTTTTAAGATCTGTTCTTGTGACTGTAAAAACCTTGGGACTGACACTCCCTTTATACTAATTATGGGCAAATTAGTAAGAAAAAGAAATAAACAATAGGGAGGATGGGGAATATGGGATTTTGGGGGGAGGTGTTAATTTTTACTTTTATTTTTAATTTTATTCTCAGTTTTTTTTGAATAATGAAAATGTTCAAAAATCTATTGTAATGATGAATGCACAGCTATATGATGATACTATGAAACCACTGTTTGTATACTTTGGATGATTATATGGTATGTGAAAATATACTATATCTCAATAAAAAAAAATAGTACAGAATTCCCCTGTACCCTTTACCAGGTTTCCTGTAATGATTACATCTTATTCTATAGTACAATAAATAAAAAAAGAGAACATGGCCTTTTCTTGGGTACATAACAGCTTTAATCCAGCACAGCAACGCTTATGTCAGGTTGGATAACTGTCAATTTTGGTTTTTTGATTGGAAGGTTATGAATGTTGAATTCTAATTGCACTTAAGTTTTCCATCCTGAGATCAAGTGAATTCATCTTTGATTACATTGACATCATCAATACCATTGTTCTAGTTTGCTAGCTGCTGGAATGCAATATACCAGAAACAGAATGGCTTTTAAAAAGGGGAATTTAATAAGTTGCTGGTTTACAGTTCTAAGGCCGAGAAATGCTCAATCAAAGGCATCCATCCAGGGAAAGATACCTTGGTTCAAGAAGGCCGATGAAGTTCAGGGTTTCTCTCTCAAGTGAGAAGGCACATGGCGAACACAGTTACAGTTTCTTGCTCATTTGGAAAGGCATGTGGCGAACACGGCATCATCTGCTAGCTTTCTCTCCTGGCTTCCTGCTTCCTGAAGGTCCCCAGGAAGCATTTTCCTTCTTCATCTCCAAAGGTCGCTGGCTGGTGGACTCTCTACTTCTTGTGGCTACGTCATTCTGCTCTGCTCTCTCTGAATCTCTCATACTCCAAAATGTTCCCTCTTTTATAGGATTCCAGTAAACTAATCAAAACCCACCCAAATGGGTGGAGACACATCTCCATCTAATCCAGTTTAACAACCACTCTTGATTAAATTTACATCTCAAGTGAGATGATCTAATTACAGTTTCCAACATACAGTACTGAATAGGAATTAGAAGAAACGACTGCCTTTACAATATGGGATTAAGATTTAAACGTGGCTTTTCTAGGGTACATACATCCTTTCAAACCAGCACAGATGGGTTGTTGAACCAGGTGAAGGATAAAAGGGCGGAGATCAGATTTGTGTTTGAGGTGACACATCTCTGTACTCTGTGGCAGAGGGATCTCTGGGGCTATTGTCGGGGGCAATGAGGCTAGCCAGGAGACTATTGCAGAAGGTCAGGTGAGAGAAGGTAGGGATTGGATTAGGGTAATGATAGCAAGCATGGCAAAGAGTATAGGAACATACAACTTGTATACTTAAAGATTACATTAATATATGTATCTATATCGAGGTATAATGCTGCATTTAATATTTATATATATGCTTACACATTGTATATGGAGACAGCATAGTAATTTCTTTGACATGGTGAATGAGAGAGAAAAAGAAGGCAAGGCTGGATCCAAACTTTTTAGCTTGAGTATTGGGATGATGGCGATGTTTCCAAACAGGAGACATGAAATGATGCAGTCTGTTTGAGGTGCGTCGGGCTTGGTGGAATGTAATTATACTCCCAAGGTAAACATCTATTTGGTGATTGTACAAAATAAACAATTGACTGAATGAAATTACTTAGAAAGAAGGTGTTGCTTAAGAAAAACAATAAGCCTGCTGCCTGAATTTCCAAAGCACGAGTGGAATGTTGAGGAGGGTGGCACTTAACAACAATGAGGAATGGAAAACAGGAAATCAAAAAAATGAATGTGATCATGACAATAAAAAAAATCATAATAAGCAGAATTTATCGAATTCTTACTATGTTCATGTACAATTTTACACAAATTATCGTTTATCCTCATGACTACAGTGAGTTTACATCCCCCCCCTTTTTACAGATGAAGAAGCTAACACTTCAAGAGTTAAGCTACCTGTTCAACATCACACAGTAGCTAGTAAGGCAGTTGACCTAGAGCCTGTTCTCTAGGCCATCAGAATCAAAATACTTCCAATTGGCCTCCTCGCCTTCTCTGCATTTATTCTCTTCTCCTGGAGTCCCAGCCTCAGCAGGGGGGAATCAGTCATTTGTTTAGAAAGTTGGGACCAGCCGTCTTTGACTCCTTTCTCCTCCTTTCTGCCCACAGTCACCCATTCACTGATTTCTTCCAAAGAAATAGCCCAGCAAGTTTGCAGAGGCTCAGATATAGGTAAAGTAGATTCTTTACACCTTTATTATATATTCTTAGCTATTTTCTGTTGCAAAAGTTTTTTTAATTTTCTAATAAGATTGAATTTACTAAATACCTTGTAAAAGTCTTGATTATTAGTATCCAACAGTATAAAAAATACAAAACAGATTTGTATATTTCTAATATATTAATACAAAGTGCATGACTTTATCAGTACATCCTACAGGCAAAGAAAGGTGGAAAGGGAAAAAGAAGATTGCGATTAAGGTCAAGTGATAGATAATCAAACAAACAATAAAATAAATAAATAAATACAGAAGTAGAGATGATCCATCTTACAGTAAATTCTACCACCAATATTGTAGCCAAAATGTACAAAAAAAAACACATTTCAAAATATAACTCAGGAGGAAATAATGATGGCTGGAACTCTTTTTTTTTTTTTTCAATTTGCATATGGGCAGGAGGCACCAGGGATCGAACTCCAGACCTCCAGCACGGCAGGTTGGAGCTCTGCCTGCTGAGCCATGGCAGCCACCCTGGAACTCTTGTAATACACCTCAAAAGCTGTGGGACAGCCAACTCCACTCACTGTGAATTTGTGCATTTTGGCGGCGTGTAGCATGTAGGTTTTTCCAAAAGGAAGAAATATAGAATCTTAAGTTTAGATGAAGAACTATGAAACTATAGGATGCCTATAAAAAATAGCTCAATTCTTGTTATTTATATTATCCAATTTTTAAAATCCCGTTTTAAAAATAAGCACTGAGTCATGTTATTATTACAAGGTAGGCAAAAACATTCCTCCCCTCATGTAAGGTAATTTTTTTTTCTAAAATTTTAAAAATGAGGCAAAAAGTACTTTAGTTTGGATTCAATTAATAGAGGTTTTAGAATTGAAGACCTCCATGTTAGGATTTATTCATCACTTAACATGTCAGTGTTCAAAAAGCCTGACTAAAAGAAGCCAAACCAAAACCCAACCCACCCAGCATTAAATAACACACACCTCTTTTCTTCTAGTAGAACTTTACTTTAGATATTGAAAAGAAATAATATGTCAAAAAAAAGTCAAACACCCACTTGACACAGATAAAACCCTCACAAAAGTCAACTGAAGTAATTCAGAGCTAAAATTGAATTATGCAGATTTTCAGTGTAGTCACCAGGCATATGACACAAAAGTCAATTACAGACAGACTATATATATATATACAGACTAAATATAGAGAGCTTAGAGGCAAGCTCTCTAAGAAATGTGCCTCAAGAAGCATTAGCCTTTGTTTAGTGCCATCTTGGAGATTTACTCACTTTATATTTTTCAGACATTTTTAATAGCGTGTGTTCTCTACCATGTGGTAATGCTTCATGTAGGTACTATTCATACAGGATTGCTGATCCTGAAGCCTTCGCATTTCCCCGAGAGGACCTTTGAGTCTGCTTCAGACATTTCATATAAATTAAATCTTTATCCAATATTAATATGGAGGAGGTGACAGGATGCAATTGTCCATTAAGTAATTCCTTTTTTCTTTCAAGAAACTTGCACCAGAAAGCTTAGTCTGTCCTGCTTAATATTCAGTAATACAGGTTTGAATCATCAGAACTTAGGCAAGACCTTAATATTTCAAAATTATCAACAAATACTTCTAGAGGCAAGTTCATATTATTGAATCATGACAAATTTACTATCATGAGGAAAAACAAGTGTAGCCACCTTAACAAATGTCCCAACCACTGTTTCTCAATATAGAAAAGACTAAAACTACATGTGGTTTATCATACAGCAAATCCCATCTCTGTCCCCTAAAATTTCCCTAATTTCATTCATGAGAAGGGCATTAAAAAAACAAAGACTTAAAGAGCACTTTACAGCACTATTCAGCTTTCCTATGAAATACTCAGCATCTTAAATATATATACTCTTTTTCTTTAGTAAGCTAGACACTGGAAATGCGAGGAAAAATAACCCATTCTAAACCATTTCTAGAAATTGTCTTTTGGCAGAATAGCAAGTTATAACTATTTTTATATTTTTAATATATAGAAATTTAATATATAAAAATAAAAAAAAAAATTTTTTGTTCCCCTTCTACATAAACCTCAGTCACCACTCCTGAGTGGACATGGGGAGAGGCCCTGTCCCTGCTCCATCGGCTTCCCGAGCTGCTTTCTTAGAGTGCAGCCAGGCTTGAATATATGTCAATGACGACTTCCCCCAAATGGCCCTTACAGATAATCCCACCATCTATTTCCTGTGTTTTACAGTATATGAGATCTGAAAAGGAAAAAGCTGGTGTTGTATTAGAAGCAGAAGCCCTGTCGGTGTCCGAGCCATCATCTGACTGTTACTGTAACAAGGAGATTGGGCTGCAGAGACGATTGAGGTAGTACGATGAGCATCAGAACCGTGCTGTTTAAATTCTGCTTTTTCTTTTTATGTGTTTCCCTATACATGCGTTTTGCTATATCTACACTTGGACCAGAGGCAGATATGTGATATGTAGATTATAGGAAATTTTGTTCCCACGCGTTTTGTTTTTTTACCCCCGGGGGCGGGGGCGGGGGAGTTGGGCAGGGGCTGGAATGGAGCCAGGTTCTCCTGCAGGACAGGGTGAGAGTGCCACCAGCGAACTGCCCATGCTCTCCCGTGACGGTGACATTCTTTCTGCAGTTTACTGATCCGGTTGCATTTTATCCCGTTTCCAGACAGAGTTTCACTTTATTTGATCTCAGTGTAGCTAGACTGGGTCCAGCCCTTGCATCTACCACATTGATTCCAGTTTTTTTTTGTTTGTTTGTTAATTTTTATTTATTTATTTATTGTTTATCCTGCTGGCAGCTTCTTCCATCTTTTCACAGGCAAGATGCAGTCATGGCAGGTATCTCGTTAACCAGTCTCATGCCACCCAAAACAGCTCTGGAAGTCCTCTTCATCGCATCTTCTGTCAGTGAATCGAGAACCGAGGACTTAGCCCTGCAAATACAGCAGCTCCCTCTACTGTGGTACATCTGTGGCTTGTGAAAACCAAACCTCTTTTCTCCTGGGCAGTTGTCCTCCAAAAGCTGCTGTTCCACACGCAATGACACTCCCGGGGTGCAGAGTGAAGGCCAGGCCAGCTCCCCTCTGGTCACTCCCTCCTCTACAACTGCCTTGCCTAATGTTGCAAAAGTTTTGAAATAAAAAATAATTTTTAAAATTGAAGGGCTATTTGCAATAGCCCCAAACTGGAAGAATCCAAAAATATCCGCAGACAGCAAATGCATTGTGGTATATTTTTAAGATAGAATACTAAAAAGCAATGGAAATGAACAAATGTAGAGCGACATACATTGATGTTACAACTGTGATGCTGAGCAGAAGGAGCCAGACACAGAAGAGAACAAGATGTATAATTTTACCTATATGACATTTAAAAACAGGCACAACACAATTCTCTGCTGTTAGAACCCAGGAGAGTGGCTACTATTGTTCTTGGGTAAGGTGGAATGAGCAGAAGATGTGGACAGGGGCTTCTCAGGTTTCAGTAATGGTCTCGGGAGCAGATTACCTGAATGTATTCACCTCGTCAAAATTTATTGAGCTGTAAATCTCTGATTTCTGCACTCTTCTGTATGAAAACTGTACTTCAAATTTTATTAAAAAAAAACAAAAACCTTGCCATGTGAAAGTACTACCACAATATGAATTCAATGGAAAATGTGTACTCCTTTTGTCTGCTCTGATTAAAGTATTGAGCAATTGGTTATCAAATACCAAATTGGTTATCAAATAGACAGCAGAGGTGTCCTCTCAACAAGTTACATAACCACAGATTTCTATGTGTTCTGTCCTTAATTGACTCTGCTTGGATGGAGGAATTTGGTTTCTCGATGTGAGAATATCATCAGTTGTTGGGAGTAAACACTTTGGTCACATCATTTCATAGGAAGGAGTTCTCTGGTTTTCTCAATTAGCTCAAAAATAGAATATAACATGGGTTGTATGTCCACATTGAGTAAAATAATATTTTGACCATGGTTGAGCAAATTGGAAAAGAAGAGAGATGGTCTTAGGAAGTGAGACGAACCCATCCTTCTCTACTCTGAACTTCAGTCATTTGTTCTACCAAGGAAATGCAGCTTTATCATCTTTACCATCACCTCGTTAAGCTAACACCCATGCTCCCAACCATTGCTTACACACCCTTTTTCAACATTTGCAGCTTCTCTCTACATTGCCTATGATTTCCATTCCATAAGTACTTATTTTCTGCCTCTGTGTTTGTGGTAGTTTGAAGCTGTTATGTACCCCAGAAAAGACTGTGTTTTTTTAAACTATTCCTTTGGGTGCAGACCTATTGTGGGTGGGAACTTTTTGGCTAGGTTATTTCAATTGAGATGTGACCCATCCCATTCAAAATGGGTCTTAATCCCCTTCCTGGAGTCCTTTATAAGAAGATAAAACACATACAGAAACTAAAAGATACAATTAAGAGAAGCTCACAGAAAAAGCCACAGATGGAGAAGCCAGAAGCTCAAGCAACGAAACCCGTGGAGAGTAGGATGCACAGACATCGCCATGTGCCTTGGTATCTGACAGAGGAGCCCAAGCTCTAGATAACTGGTGTTCAGAGAAGGCATCATCCTGTTGAGGCCTTAACTGGGATATTTTCAAGACCTTAGAACTGTAAATTTGTAAGCTAAGAAATCCCCATTGTAAAAGCCAATCCGTTTCTGGTCTATTGCATTCCTGTATCTTTAGAAAACCGGAAGAGTGCTCTTTATATCGTGCCCTTACTGTTGTAATGAACTCCAGGTCATCCTTGGGGCATGACGTACTCTACCCACCCCTCCCTGCACAGCTGAGTGAGGTCCCACCGATGCACTACCATATTGGCCTTTATCATCTTTTTCCCCCCTAGATCATGACCTCCCCATGGGCATGCAACACGTCTTTTTCGACTTTGTAGCTCCAGTGTAGGGAGTATTGCTGACACCAAGTTGTGGCTTGAATGTTTCTTGAATTGAACTGTTCTCCAAGGCTTGGGTGCATTGGCAAGAGCTTAATGAGGCAAATAGTCTCTTCAATCAAACATTGGTGAAAAAGGGAATTTTAAGAAGAAAGATGGGAGTTGGGGTACACGTCAGACAAGACCTATTGTGAGAGCAACCCAGGTTTTGGCTAGATCTGAAGTGGGGCATGAGAGGAAAAGTTCAACAATGTTGTTAGCCATCAAATCAACAGTAGGATAAAATTGGGTGCAAGGAATGGGTCGAGGTGCACGCTCCCCAGCTGAGGCAATGTGAAGAGGGCATGTTCCTGAACTTCAAAGAACTCCATCGAGGCAGACCCTGTGACTGTTCCTGACCTGACCTGCCATCAGAACCACCTCTGCCAGCACAGGTGAATTAGAGAACAGACCTTTCCTCCAGATATTTTATTGATACCTGTTCAAAAGTTGTGGTTATAAATACACAAATATTCAATCACCAAAGTATCAGTGGCACCCCCTGGACTGTGCCAGATGCAACCTGCTCAACTGTACATGGTGGCTGCACCAAGTTGTGTCGTGTACATATTGGCATATATCTGTGTACAGCATTTCCTTGGGAGTCAACTG
Source organism: Myrmecophaga tridactyla (assembly GCA_004026745.1). Lineage (NCBI taxonomy): Eukaryota > Metazoa > Chordata > Mammalia > Pilosa > Myrmecophagidae > Myrmecophaga > Myrmecophaga tridactyla. The sequence continues at coordinate 14,787 of PVIY010018299.1, read as the reverse complement.
ACCATGGCCATATCCTGTTACCACACTAGCTGCGTGAACTTAAGAAATAAAATCTTTCTGGGTCTCAGAGTCTTCATCTGTTGTGCTGGTTTGAAGCTGTTCTGTATCCCAGAGAAGGCCATGTTCTTTTACTCCATTTCTGTGGGTGTGGATCTGCTGTGGGTGGGACCTTTTGATTAGGTTGTTCCAATTGAGAGGCGAGCACCCAATTCAAGGTGGGTGATAATCCTTTACTGGAGTCCTTTATGAGAAGATAAAGGGCAGAAAAAGCCCAGAAGATCATAGAGAAACATCCAGAAAAAGTTGGAGCGAGCTGAGAGAGAAAAGCCCCAGAGATGTTAAGAGAGGACCCACAGAAGCTCAGAGAGGAGGCCACTGCAGATAGGAACTGAAAGCAATGAGAACTAGAGTAAAGGACCAGCATGTGCCTTGCTATCTGATAGGGGAAACTTGAATGCTAGCAGCCTTTCTTCAGAGAGGGTATTATCCTGTTGATGCCTTAACTGGGACATTTTCATGGTCTTAGAACTGTAAATTTGTAAACTGTTATATCCCCATTGGAAAAGCCAACCCACTTCTGATTTATTGCATTCCAAGAGCTTTAGCAAACTGAAACATTCACAAACGGCATATAACATCTACTTCAAAGAACTGTGACACGAATTAGAAAAAAGAAAGGATTTCTATGCATCTCACCTAAGATGAGCCCCTGCATGTGCTCCAATCATACACTTCATATACTGACAGCAAGGCTCATCTTGATTCTTCACTAAATCTGCTTCACCTTTCTTTTTCATTTGTCATCGTGGCTACCACTAGAGGGCGACTCTTTACCGACTCATTCTGGCCGATTGCATTGACTTTTTTTTCTTCTTTTTCTAATTGAGGTAACATGTATAACACAAAATTTCACAGTTTAACCATTTTACAGTGTGCACTTTGGTGGTGTTTATTGCATTCACAATGTTGTGCAACCATCATCACCATCCAATTATCAAGAATTTTTCATACTCCAAACAGAAGATCTGTAATCTATTAAGTAGTAATTCCCCTTACCCCCTGGCCTCAGTCCATGGCAGCCTCTAACTTTCTGCCTCTTAGTTTGTCTAGTTCACGCTCTTTAAGTACCAATTCTTCATTTCTCCATTCAAGAAGTTAAAAAAACAAACAAACAAAAAAAACTTCCTTCTTGCCAGGGCCATGTTTCCTATGGTGGAATTCCTAGAAAAGTAGTTTCAAGTGTGTTAAAGGGTGTGTCAATAAGCCAGCTACCACTGTGGGCAGATTCTGGAAGACAAACCAATGCATAGCACAGGCATGCAAATACTCACAACTGCAGAAGTCAGCTGCAGCACAGAGAACCTTCGAGCCATTTGGTTTTATGCTGTTTTCCAACAGATGCTTTGGGCATTATGGGCAGGAATATTCTTCCTCATGTTAGACTGCATCATATTTTTCCAGCACCCTCATTTAAGAACATACCTTTTTTTCCTATCTGTGGGAGGGATCTGAGGGGAGGTTAAAAAGAGGTGAGCTTCTTGTAGAGGCAAGGGGAAGGGGTAAACTATTGCTCACTGATTATCTGAGACAAATGCAGTGCATCTGTAGTACCCAAAGAATATACTTCATGGAAGTACATTGAAATAGCTTCGTGAACAAAGCAAGAGAAAATCAACTACAAATGTGTGCACACCCTGTGTGATAGTTTGAAGCTGTTAAGCACCCCAGAAAAGATCATGTTCTTTTAATCCATCCCTGTGGGTGTGGACCTGTTATGGGTGGGACCCTTTGATTAGGGCTGTTCATTTGAGGAGTGCCCCTGGGTGGGTCTTAATCCTCTTACTGGAGTTCTTTATGAGAGGATAAAGGACACTCAGAAAACCCAGAGATGTGGAGAAACAAGGTCACACACAGAGAAGTTCAGAGAGACAGAAGCTAAAAGAGAGAAACATGCAGAAGCTCAGAGAGGAAGCCACAGAAGCCAGAAGCTGGAAGCAATGAAAGCTGGGAGAGGAGGACCAGCAGGGGCCGCCTATCTGCCTTCCAGGTGATCAGAGCTGAGGATCACGGTAGCCGGTCTTCAGAGAAAATATTGTCCTGTTGATACCTTAATTAGGACATTTTTCATGGCCTCAGAACTGAAAACTTGTAGGCTAATAAATCCCCATTGTAAAGCCAATCCATTACTGGTCAATTGCATTTCAGTAGCTTTAGCAAACCAAAATATCCTCCTTCCCCCAAAAGTACATACTTAAGGATTCACGGAAGCACGTGATCCCAAAGGGGCATGTTTAACACTCGCCATGTTTGTATATGTATAGTGTATCCACCAGCTAATACACTTACCTACCTCACACCCAGAGAAAAAGACCCAAACAGATTTAAATATGTATATTCGGAGGATACATGGAGAGTTACCCTCAGAACTGACTTTATCATGCAGTATCTGAAGAATCCCAAATCACCTAAATGTTTCTAGCTCTTCTGTGCATTCAGGTAACCTGTGATCTTGCATGGAGCAGCAGACAAGGCCTTCTAGCTCTGGAGGTGGTGGAGCAAGGAGGTTATGGCCACAGCCTCTGGCTCCAAGTTGCCTTAATTGGAATCCCAGCTAGGCCACAGCGGCACGGGTTGCTGTATGGAGCGTCGTAGGAATACAGGCTCCAGCACAACAGAAACTGTCATCAAATAACTGTTTTATTACTGACACAGTACAAAGGGTCTAAAAGAGTAGGAGAAGAGATCTCATCATGACTGGTGCCCTGGGGAGGCCAACTGCTCAGGTCAGGGTCAGTGGATGGCAGTTTTGTAGACCCTACTTCCTCCCGGGAGAGGAGAGACAAATCTGTATTGCCTGAAGGTGGCGGAGCTATACAACCGAGGGAGAGAGGGCCCTTGCCACTGAGAGTTCCCACTTTGATAAGCAGCTGAAACAGCTCGTTAAGGTTTGGTCAGGTGGCTCCATTAGACCTAACATCTCCCCTGGGCTGTGGAATGGAAACTATTGAAACATCTGCATGCAATAGGAAAGGAGACAGGAGGTCCACAGGCGAGGGCTGGGAGAGGGTCCCAGGTGTGTCTGTGACTTCTGCGGTAACCATTCATTATCACTTACCTTCTCCAAGCTTGAGTTTCTCCAAATATAAAATAAGGATATCCATACCTAATACCAGAACAAGCCACTATATGGAAGGCTTGAAACTGTGCCTGGACATAGCGAGTACACCATCCAGAGCCGCTGGGCTGCCACTTAACCTGGGCCTCGCTGCATCTCCCTGGGTTGGATAACTCCCATGGGCTTCTGTAGGCCATCAGCCTTCTTTCTCATTGTTTCCTTGGGGCCACCAGCATCTTCATGACAGTCTCTCCTCTTGGCTGACATTAGTTTAGTGATGATGAGCCACAGTAACAACAAAAGCCACCAAGACAGTGACAAGCTGAGGCAAGGAGCAGGGCTGGGGTCTGGAGGTGAAGAGTCTTACAGTTGTACCTGGAATGTTGTCTGGTTGCCCGTGTTCATGAAACCCACAAGAGCTGAAGAAGAGAACCACCAGCCATCTGGGCTCTGATAGCTTCAGCCTGGCTACCAGGCCCTGGTTTGAGCCCTGCAGCAATCTGCAGCCCCTCTTTCCTCTCTGCCCCGTCCACACTAGCAACAATTTTTCTTCCAACTTTTCCTCTTTGCCCATGTCTGAAGCGGAAGCTCCAAGGTTGCTCTCCTTTTCTCCATCCTGACAGTGTACACTGCCGAAGTTAGAGGACCTGCCTGTCTGCCTAGGAAGATACATCGCTTATGGACACAGGACTGAGTTTTCTTCCTCTTTTTGCCCCATGTGCCACACAGCACAGAGCCAAGTGTGTTGTAGACCTCAGTCATTGATAAATTTAAGGAAGTGCCCAGGCTCATCCACTGCTGTTATTCATCTTTATCAACAGCCGGCACCTGCAGGGACCGTGACCCATTGCAAGGAACCACAACCAGAGAGACAGCAAGAAGGAGGGGGAAATATGGAGAAGAGGGTTGCACTTAGGATCCCCTCAGTCCAGGCTGCCCATCAGCTGGGGAGCACAGAGCTGGATGTGCAGGCATCTGCCATCTCCGTGCCCACATCTTCAGTCAAGTCCTGACAATCTTTTCTGTCAACCCAAATCTCCCCCTTGCTAGGAGGTTGGAAGAAGAGCGTGGAGACTCCAGCTTGGCTGAGCCATTGAAGCCCTTCACTGCACGCTTGAAGCTGGAATGTGAACTGTGGGATGCAGAGGGGGTGGGGGGCAGGAACTGACGCCCCATATCCCCATCACTAGAACAGTGTGACATGGTGTCAAGTCCCAGCCCAGACTTGTTAGCTTGTAGGACCCACACGGGTTACTTCACACGCCTGGATTTAGAAATCCCAGCCCATCTTCAAACCCAACTCCAGGGTCACATCCCTGCTCTGGCATTCCCTTCCCACTTAGTGCCATGTTAGCACTCCCTACTATGAACTCCTGGGATACTAGGTATTCAGAGCACCCATTTAAAAAAAAATCTTCATTTGTATGAGGCGCATCTGTCTCCAAAATATTTATGGCTTATCTCATTTCACATGTTCTTCCCACTCTGAGGCTGCAAGGGCACACGACTATGTAGAAGGATCTGCCAACCATTCAGCCAGTGTCTCTGAACTCCAACCATGTGGACTGGGATAAACTGGGTCCCTTCAAAAGAGGCCTAACCAAAAAGCAGATGTGGCCTCTCTAAGTCAACTCCACAGGTGAGCTCACTGCCCTCCTCCCCTACATGGGACATGACTCGTGGGGGTGTGAATCCCTGACAACCTGGGACAGGACTCCCAGGGGTGTGAACCCCTGACAACCTGGGACATGACTCCCAGGGGTGTGAACCCCTGACAACATGGGACATGACTCCCAGGGGTGTGAACCCCTGACAACCTGGGACAGGACTCGTGGGGGTGAGCCTGGCCCTGGATTCGTGGGGTTGAGAAAGTCTTTTTGACCAAAAGGGGGAGCGAAGGAAAGAAAATCAAGTTTCAGTGGCTGAGAGCTTTCAAATAGAGTAGAGAGGTCTTTCTGTAGGTTATTCCTATGTACTATATTGATATACCTTTTCATTTTTTGGCATATTGATATAGTTAGAGGGAAATACCTGAAGCTGTTGTACTGTAATCCAATAGCCCTGATTCTTGAAGATGATTAAATAACTATAGAACTTTTGAGGTGTGACCATGTGATTGTGAAAAACCTTATGACTGACACTCCCTTTACCCAGTGCATGAATAGATGAGTAAGAAAAAAGAAGACAAATGATAAACAAATAATAAGGGGGTAGAGGAGGTATGGGATGGTTTGAGCATTTATTTTTTACTTTTATTCTTATTTTTATATTTTTTGAGTAATGAAAATATTCAAAAATCAATTGTGATGACGAATCTACAACTCTATGATGACACTGTGAACCACTGATTGCATAATTTGCGTGATTATATGGTATGTGAATATATAATATATCTCAATAAAACTGCATTTTAAGAAAAAGAGCCCTAGCCCCTGGTTCTTGTGAATTTGACGTTATTTGCAAAAACGGTCTTTGCAGATGTAATTAAGTCAAGGATCTCAAGATGAGGTCATTCTGGATTAGGATGGGCCCTAAATGCAATGACAGGTGACCTTATGAGGGACAGAAAGGGAGAAATCACAGAGAGACCCAGGGAGAAGGAGATCACGTGATGAGAGAGGCAGAGATTGGAGTGATGCATCTATAAGCCAAAGAACCCAAGGGTGATTGAAAACTACCCGAAATAAGGAGAAAGCTATGGAATCAATTTCCTCTCAGAGCCTGTGGGAGGAACCAACCTTGCTGATACTTTTGATGTTGGACTTTTGTCCTCCAGAAGCCAGAAAATAAATATTAGTTGTTTTTAGCCATCTAGTTTGTGGTCATTAATTGAGCATTTATTGAACTCCTACTGGATGTGTGATGGCCACCTTAGGAAACGGACAGACCTGCCCTCTATGCTCTGCTTAGTGGTGTGGGTTGAGACTCTGCAGATCAAGTCTGCTTCATCAGTCATCCCTCACTAAAGCTGGCAATGGACTAAAAGAGGGAGAATCTAGGCTGGAGGAGAAAGTCCAGATCCTCTCCCTTCAGGGCCACCGCAGCCTCACAGCAGCTCCTTCAGCACTCACAGAACCAGTCCAGAGACACTACTGCTCTCTGAGCAGTGCCCCTCCTTAGCCCCCCTACTCCAAGCTACTAAGTCTTAATAATTCCAACCTTTCCCCTTTGTTCCCGAGCCACTAGGGTGGAAGCTGCTTCTGAGAGGGGCTACCTCCACAATATTTTAGTGTTCTACTTTGTGCCTTTTGAATTCTTCGATTCTTAGCATATTCTCTGTCAAAATACCAGTGTGTTTTCTGTCTTGATTGGACACAGACAAAGGCTCAGAGCCCTGACATCTTTGGCTTGGCCCAACAAAGCCTGGCACCAACCTGTCCTAGTTGGAAGAGGGAGTTGAGGGGGGTCCGATATTTGGGAGGTTGTGAGAAGAAAGGCTGGCATTGATTGAGCTCCCACTGCATGTTCAATACTAGGCTGAACATATACTCCAAATTCATTTCACAAAATAATCCAATGGTGTACTTTATTTTCATCATTTCATAGGGGATAAAATTGAAGATAAGACAGGTTGATAACTTGCCAAAAGTTGGACACTAATACATGATCAAGTTGAGATTTAGGAGACTGGATGTTTCTCTTGGAGAGGTAGGCTGGAGGAGGGTGAGAAGAGCATGATCCTTGTCTGAAGAAGGTCCCTGTCCCGTGACAGTGATGCTGCCCTTTCCGCAATGGGAGTCCCTGAGAGCCCCGTGGAAAGTTCAGAGCCATTCAGGGGGCTGGTCATTTCCTATATTTTTCTACACACTCAACAGATAGTCAGAGGATGGTGGTCATGAGTCCAGAGACAGAAGAATGGCTGCAAAGGGCTTGAGAAGGAGATTCCAGAGAATGAGTAGATGTGGGATCCATCAGTCATATTATAAAAGGTGATATTTCTGGCATCACAGTCCAGCAAAATACGCACCAGCCACAGGGGCTCAGAAGGATGCAGGAGTTTCCTAGGATAGGTGAGAGCCCAATATTTCTTCTTGTAAAACTCTACAGCCCAGACACCATGCTTTGGTGACTTGGGAATTCTTCCCTTCCGATCTAAATTTTTGAGACAAACACCTAGATTCCAGGCCTGCCTGTTTCCTACCTCTACTTCCCAGTAAAACTTCCCAGAGATGAATTGCTCCCAGCCTAGAACGCAGGGGTCCTGGTCAAATCTCTCAAGGGTGTCAGGCAAATCCTGTCCAAAGAACAGCCGGCTCACGCTTTTCCGGTCCTCAGACAGGAGGAGTTTGGAATTAGCAGTGTCTGGATCCAGAGATGGGCTCACTGTAGAAAGAGGAGAGGGGCAAGCTTTGGGGATTCAGGGTGTCACTGTGATTCTGTAAGAACTGGAATCTCAGGGTTTGTCTCCCAGATCTCTCTCCCTTTCTCTGATAGAGATGGAGCCCCTGCTGTCTCTGGGAGTCCCTTAACTGTCTCCATTTTCTGTGCGAGGAGCTTGTCTAAACTTGTCCTAAAACAGCGGCAAGATAACACAAGGCTAGGAATCAGGGGCAGCTTCTTAGTGCCTTTTATGATCTGGCTTATCTCCCAATATTTTGACTATCTTTGTCTTTTGCAGGCTTGTCCTGGTGTCGAAGTGTTGTTGTTTTTTGGTCTGGGGTTGGGGGCGCGGGGGGTGAGAGAGAGAGAAAGCAATTGAAAGAGGCAGAGCACAATGGAAAGGCATTGGTGGCTATAGTATGTTCACCGAAGCAGATGCCATTCTACAGCTATGGAATAAAAAACGGGCCAGCCACATCTGGAAAACACAAGGAGAGATTTTGACAGCCACAGAAACATTCCCCCAAACAGACATCGATAAGAAACACATTCTCTCCCCTGCCCAGATGGTCCCCACAGGCTAACCCTACGGTCACAGTGAAGATCTCTGACTTGCTGTCCCATGGGGGATCCAAGGCTTCTTTTCTCCCCACCTCTCTTCAGAACCTTATACACTGAATGGAACTCTGGGAGCTTTTATGACCAGTCTTCAGTCTTACAGAATGCCTGGGCATAAGTGCCTGTAAGAGTTGGCCTCCCTAAGTGGGAGGCAGGAAGGTGTTTGATGGCCCAGCTGAGTGCCCAGCTTTTCCAGAAGCTGCCCTTTCAATGCCTAAAATGTCCCTCCGTTTTGGAAAGAGTCTCAGTTCTAAAGCCCTACGTGTCTCAGCTTGTTGTTTGTTTTAGTCACCGGATGCCTCCAGTCATTCATTGTTCCTGAACGCCCATTCCCAAATGGCTTGATGTGACTGATACTTAGTTCTCTACTACTATCAGAAACCTAGATTTCTCTCAGGATGTCTGTATCCTTTATGAGGTAAAACTCTGCTCTCCTTAGCTTTCTGGCATAAGCCATTTGTCTACTCTTCCTATCGCTGGGGAGGGCTCCATTCTCTACTCCCTCCATGGCTGGGATCTCTTGTCATTCAACTCTCATCTTAAATGTCACAATCTCACAGCTGAGTCCTTCCTGATGAACAAAGCAAATGCTCTCCTGTTAAACTTCATCATTATACTCACTATATTCTTATAGCGTTTATTCCAATGTATTTCAGTTTTAATGACAAATTTTCACTGGTTTATGAGAAACATAGGTATATGCTCCATGAGGACAGGATGAAGCCATTTTTTACTAATATAAACACAGTTCTGAAATATGAAGCCCTCAATAACTATTTTAAATGAATGAGTGAATGAATGAGTTCTCACCATCTCCTCCTTCGTTCTTCAACAATTGGTTATGTCCTGTTGGGTCCTTCTGACCTTTCCTTCATCTGCCTACATGCCCTTCTCATTCTCTGCCAGGTAGGCCTTTCTGGATCTTGGCTCACCCTCTCCACAGCCAGAATGAAAGTTTTTAATTTCCCTGTTCTCCATAGAAATAGCATCTCTTGTGCCCCCGTCTTAGAAGAGATGACTTTGTCAGTCTCTCCCACATGTAGAACTATCACTGTCATGGGCTCTCCAGGCCTGTCTTTTCTAGAGTCTCAGAAAATTAAAAGGAAAAGGAGATAAGGTCTCTTAAGGCAGCTAAAACCCAACTTTCACAAGGATGTGGCTACCACTCACCAGCATATAGCACAGCATTTATGCAGTCTGGAAATAAAAGGAGATACAGAAACACACACATGTGTACACACAGGAATAGGCATTGCAATGACAGCTAAAACCGAAGTCTGAATTTACTTCCTTGTGATTCGTGCAATCCCCTGCACCTTCTGGGACCCAGGACAGGGATGGCTCTTGGGGTATCCTATTATAGAGAAACTCCAAGCTTCCAAGAATGTTGCTCACCTTTATTAATTGGGCTAGGCGTCCTCCAACCTGCAATGAAGTGGAGAGATGTGATAATATGGGGTTCAGCTTATGAAAATGGGGCAAAAGATCATATTCTGGAAAGCTAGGTCAAAAAAAACCTTACTGAGCTCTACTTGTAGTTGCACTGTAAAAAAGAATAAATGTGTGTTCTTTAATGCTCAGTAAAAAAAAGTGGAGGTACTTTTATTCCTAAGAAAACATGTTTATATAGAACAGTCCTTTGGTCCAAATCTTCCCATAAGCCATTCTAAGTATAATACAGTCTTTATAACAACCCAAGGGACAGTTTTGATTTCCAAAATAGAGGTCTGAAATCTGTCTACAAGTTCCCAACTTCTGAAATGACCTGTGGGAAAATGAATTGACTGATCAGTGAATTAAAGAATCAGTAATGATACTAACATCCACCCCCCACTGCCACAACAAATCCTCTGCCTGTGCAGGGATCTGGGCACACTGTTGTATCTCATCCTCACAACCACTTTCAGGATGGTGGTGAGAATCAGCTCCACTGATAGAGGAGTAAGCTGAGGCTTAGCCTTTTGGAGCATGTCTCAGATCCCTTGGCCAGTACTCATCAAAGTCAGCATTCACATCCAGACCCCTAAGCCACCATGAGTCTGAGTTAGGGTTCAAGCCCAGACCCCTCAGTCTTCATGTGTTAGAGTTGGGGTTCAAGGTAGACCCCTAAGTCAGCATCTGTCAGAGTAGGGGTTCAAGCCTAGACAAACTTAGCCAGCACAAACCAGAGTTGGGATTCAAGCTGGACACTCAGCCAGCACATATTAGAGTTGGGATTTAGGCCCAGACCTCTCAACATGTGCCAGAGTTGGGGTTCAAGGCAGAAACCTTGACCAGCATGTTCCATAGTCAGGGTTTATGCCAAGATCTGTTTGACTCCAAGCCTACATTACACGCTGTAGTGAAGAATAACCAAGGAAGTTCTCAGACATACAAGATATTCATTGGCTATATTATTTGGCATTTCCTAAAATTCAGACTTTCACACATCCTTCAACTGTTACTCTATTAAGAACACAACACGACTGCCCTAGCACAGGGTCTCTGGTCTGATGGGCACAGTGTCTGAGCATGTTCTGCCTTGTCCTGCCTGCAGTCATAGCAGAGCTCTTATTGGCTTTCCCTGCCCACCATGAGATGCCTGGTCCCAGGTGCTCCTGTGCCCTCTCTCTTCTTCTGGCAGTCTTCTACTTTTTTCCTGTTGACGTTTCCAGAAGACACAGATGGCTCCAGCTATTACAAGTCCCAGTACAATGAGGATTAGAGGTAGGACTATTCTCCACGCTGTGGATGGTGACCTTCTGGAGAAGGATTCTAAAGGAGATTCCAGAGAGTCACATGAGTAAAGAGTATTGGAGTGAAGGAACTTCTCTTTTCTTAGGAAACACATACTAAAGGATTGATATTTACAAACTACTCTGAAATGGGTCAGAACAAAACACGTATTATCTGTATAGAGAGACACACTGTAGATAGTAGGAAAGAGAGAAAGAGAAATGAAGAAATAAATGGGGTAAAATGATAAAAACTTGGGAATCTGGATGAAGGATGGACAGGGTTCTCTGTATTATTCTTACAAATTTTCTGTTAGTTTGAAATGATTTAAAAATTAAAATAAAAATTAATATTGGGGAAAACTTTTCTTGTTTTCCTTGGGGCTTTCCCAACACTTCCAACTCAGAAACATCTCACACATAAGCACCCAAACTCTGCATCTCCCCTAGAACCCCGCAAGCCAGGTCTGTGGGGGAAGGGTGTAGACAAGGACTTGAAATCTGCTTCCCCTCTTGCTAGGGGACTTCTACTTCTCCCCCAGCTGCCCTTACCACAAGGGCTATGATTTCCTGTGCTCAGTCTTTTTTTTTTTTGAGAACAAAACTAAATAGAATACTAACGTGGTAGGTAAATCTTAGCCACCTTCCTCTCGGGGAGGAGGGGGTTGGAAACAGAGCAACAGAGTCCCTCCACAGTCTTATCACTGACAGTCATGTTGGATGCCACAGCAAAGAGCCCACTGGTAGCTGATACTGTGACATTGGTCTCAGAAGTTATCGTATTTCCCTTGAAGTCTGTCCACTCCACCTGGGGCTCAGGGTACCAGCCAACTGAGGTGCACTCTGCCTGGATGGTGCTGTCCTTGTGATCTCTCATTCTGATTCTGGGTGTTTCTCCCAGTCCTGAAGAAAGAGGCATTGGCTTGAATCTTTCCATCTACTGCTGCTGCCATTTAAAAAATGTCCTGATATGTACTAGATAATTTTCATACACTACCCTGTTTAATATTTACACCCCAAATATATAGCCCCCATTTTACAGATAAAACAGAATGTATCAAAACAAACAAACAAAAAATGCTGGGAAGTTTAAATAAGCTTTACAAATCACAAAGTTAGCAAATGTGGGAAATAGGATTTGAACCCAGGTTTTCTGACTTCAAAGCTTAATCTCTGGAATTGCCAAGGAACTTCTCTCCAAATCTTATAAACATTCTCACTGTTCCTCATGTCTTCCTCCTTCCTTTCTCTCTCTCTCTCTCTCTCTCTCTCTCTCTCTCTAGTGTAACGGTGTAATGAAAGGAAGGAAAATTAGAAAACATATCTGTGCATTAAGGACTACATATTCCAAGAAACTGTCAATATACAAAGCCTCTTGGAAGTGTACCTTGTGAAAAGTCTAATGCTTTATTGGAATTTTGGCCATAAACATGATTATCATTGGGACTGAAAAGTTTGTAAGCAAAACTTGTTGTGTGATCACATGGCAACAAGATGTCCAAACAAACAAACAGCCCCCTTACCTGCTACCTTCAACCACAGTGTGGCTTTCGAAGAAACTTTGCCATCTTTGAAACGGCAGTGATATGTTCCATTATCAAAACTTGTGACATTATATATCCTCACCGCAGCTTTGCCCTTGGCAACATCATCGCCCACAAAAGTTATTCTTCCCTGATACTCTTCCATCTGCTCTTTATACGTATCTTTCCCCTTCTCATACACATACACGGCAGGAGAGGGGTGGTCCCTGTACCATCTCAACTCCATGTCCTCGATGCTGATATTGGGATTCAGGTGACATGGTAACTCTGTGTCGTTCCCCATTATGACCAGAAGGGGTTCTTTAGGTCCAATGACATAAAAATCGGCTTTTCCTTTAACAGACAGATTCAAAAGAACCGTATTAGTGCATCTGTGAGAAGCCTTCTCCCACGCTGCCCCACATTCATCTCTAAGAATTTAAGGATTCCGGGAACCCTAAGCTGAAATAGAAGGCATCATCTTAATTCTTCTTTGGGCTTTTCTCTTATTCTATTGGAGCGCCTCCTAAAGGTAAAAAGGGAATGTTCTCCTACCATTTGCACGTATGATGCTGGGAAGTGGCTGCAGGACGATAAGGATGACGAAGCAGCAAGGCAGAAAGTTATCTTGAAAATGTGTCTTTGCCATCACAGTCCAGGATATCCGAGTTTGGGGGAGGGAGGATCACCCCAGAAGACTAATAGAAGCAAAGGAAAAATCACCTTGGAAAAGAAAGACCACCTTTAACCATCTCTTTCACTCAGTCTCCAACAAGGCATTTATCCCAGAAACAGACAGTAATCCTCATCTACTCTTGTGTTACATGTATGACATTCCTCTTGTAACATGTCACCAGAACCCTATGACAGAGTTCCACAAATATATCCTTGAATGGGAATGGGTTTCATCTTCTTACCTACTCATGTAAGAGTTTTTAATGCATCTCCGTTCACATACTGGAGTGAAACACGAGAAAGCTAGTGGAGAAAACTCAAGCTCTGACTAAGCAAATCAGAAATGTATTTACTGATTCCCTGAAAGCTTTCAGTTGTCTTGTCTGCTGACTACTGGGCATTATAATGAACTTCTGTAGTTGGAAGGACAGAAACCTATTGCTCCTCCCCCAAATTCATTGGCCAGGATACTTACTCCAAGATGCTCAGTAAATTTTCACTCATTACATTTTAAATTAATCAACCTGTTAAGTTAATTAATAAGAAATTCTGTTCTTAAATATCCATGTTGTTTTAAGATAAGTCTATTCAGTTCTTACCTTTTAGGAAAGCCCCTGGGGATTCTCTGGCATTGAGGAAGAGGTAAGAACAGACAAACAAAGCCATAGTTGAGTGCCTTTAACACAGAAACTACTCACCCAGCCCGAAGTTCAGCTGCAGGCTTCCAAGGGAAACTCTGTTGACATTGAGGGAATTGATTTAATGCCCCACAAACTTCAGGAGGAGCATAATCCCGATAAACCACATTGAACGCCAGCAATAATAAGACAGGGGAGCTTAGAAATCTGTTAGAAGCAGCCAAGTCCCCCAGTTTCTATGGAATCCTTCTATTACTTTTTGCAAAATAACCAACTGTGCCTTTTTGGCAGTTGCAACAGAAAAAAATAAGGGTTTCCTAAGGGGTGTGGTCCAGCATATGAACATATTGAAGTTCGAGGAGAAAGACCTTGTCAGCAGAAGATAAGCCCATGGAGGGATGGCTATCAGGGCCAGCACTGGGTTACTACTACGAGCCCGGAGAAGGAGACACTGATCTTGGCTGCTAGGATCCAGGCCAATGGCAGAAGCTGGTAAATCCAGATAAAGTTTCTTGGCTATCAACAGACCTTCAGTCCTGCATGAGCTTGGCTCAAGTCCTTGGGAACGTTTTTCATGATCTTGTTGAAACTGGACTAAACTCAGCATTTTCTAAGGAGATTCTTGTCTGGCAATTCACACTCATTTTGAAAGTAGAGGCAACCTCCTTCCACCTCCCTTCCTTATCGCCTGTGGCCAGGGGCTCCTGGGAAGCCTGACTCCAACCCAGGCTTAAGGCAGTCACCTTGACTGTCCACAAATGAGTAAGACGATTGACTGAAACATATCCTTTCCCATTTTCCCCTAGTGTTAACTCGAAAGTGTGGACATTTTCCTAAAAGGGCTTGGGGGGTAAAGAGCTACAAGGAAGATCCTGAAGATGAGCATTGTGGGATTAAGAGTGGCTCCAGGAAAAATATTTGCAAGCCCCCTTCAGGGAATGGTGAGAACGGGGAGAAATTCAACTTCCCCAAGTTGAATTCTTGATATTCTCACGAGCAGTGTGGACAACCAAAGCTATAGGCTGAGCCCCCAGTCTTGGGGTTTGTTCATATGAAACTTAACCCCACAAAGGATAGGTCAAGTCTACTTAAAATTTAGTCCTAAGAGTCACCCCCAGGAGGGCCTCTTTTGTTGCTCAGATGTGGCCTCTCTCTCCAGCCAACATGATGAGCAGTCTCACCAC